>VXBH01003240.1:342981-396653 GCA_013400035.1 Rynchops niger
GTGTGTGTAAGGGAGGGTGAAGAGAGTGGGAAGCCTGTGAGCAGCTGTACTGTAACACGTCTTCTTGCTGTTGTGGGGTGTTTTGGTGTGGTTTTTTTGTTTGTTTTTTTTTTTATTATTATTATTAAATAGAACCTCCCTACTTTAGGCTAATACGATGGGGATTTTCGCTTTTACCCGGGCCCGGAAATCTGTTCCGGGGGCGGGGGGGGCTGCTGCCTGAGGGGGGACAGGGCCCTGCCCTGGGCAGGTGAGGCCTGGTGTGGGGCAGGCCCGGGCCGTTCCCGGCCTTGGCCGGCTCCCGAGCAGCCGGGGCCTCCCGCCCGGTGCGCGGCGATCCGTTGTCCGTCCGTTCCCCCCGCCCGCCACAGTGGTACCGTCCACCCGCTCCGCCCCAGTGGAGCAGGCCGTGGCAGCGCCCTCCGCGCATGCGCCCTTGCTGCCGTCCCGTTGCTAGGCGGAGCGCTCCAGGTACCGGCCGCCGGGCCCGCTCTCCCCGCCGCTGCGGCGGGCAGGGCCCTGACACGGCCTCCGGCCCCGGGTTTTCCGCCGGGGACCACCGGCGTAGGAGGCTCGCTTGGCGTCGCCGGAGCTGGCGTCCTTCGGTAGCCCACCCTCTCCCCGGGTAACCCTATGGAGAGGGACCTGCGGAACGCCATAGTCTTCAACGCGTCCAAAGGGGAGGCGTTCACCCTCGCCAGCAGCTACAAAGCCTTGCGGAAAAGGCTTCGCGGTAACTGGAAGATCCAGAGGTGAGGGGCGGGTTTCCCAGTCCCTCCCGGCAGCTTGCTCGGGAGCGCTGGGGCGGGAGAGGGGCCGCCTTTCTGCGGCCGGAGGGGCCGTTACCGGCAGGGCCGCAGTCGCAGCTGGTGGAGGAGAGGCCCGGGATCATAGAATAGGATCATAGAATGTGTTGGGTTGGAAGGGGCCGTTAAAGATCATCGAGTCCACCCCCCCTGCAGTAAGCAGGACATCTTTAACTAGATCAAGTTGCTGGGAGCCTCGTCAAGCCTGGCCTGGACGTGCGGATGNTCTTGTACATGCTGAAGTTGTCAGGAACATGACACAGTTTATATTAAAGAGCATACACTGATATATGTCTACCTTTGTCCTGTGTGTGTAAGGGAGGGTGAAGAGAGTGGGAAGCCTGTGAGCAGCTGTACTGTAACACGTCTTCTTGCTGTTGTGGGGTGTTTTGGTGTGGTTTTTTTGTTTGTTTTTTTTTTTATTATTATTATTAAATAGAACCTCCCTACTTTAGGCTAATACGATGGGGATTTTCGCTTTTACCCGGGCCCGGAAATCTGTTCCGGGGGCGGGGGGGGCTGCTGCCTGAGGGGGGACAGGGCCCTGCCCTGGGCAGGTGAGGCCTGGTGTGGGGCAGGCCCGGGCCGTTCCCGGCCTTGGCCGGCTCCCGAGCAGCCGGGGCCTCCCGCCCGGTGCGCGGCGATCCGTTGTCCGTCCGTTCCCCCCGCCCGCCACAGTGGTACCGTCCACCCGCTCCGCCCCAGTGGAGCAGGCCGTGGCAGCGCCCTCCGCGCATGCGCCCTTGCTGCCGTCCCGTTGCTAGGCGGAGCGCTCCAGGTACCGGCCGCCGGGCCCGCTCTCCCCGCCGCTGCGGCGGGCAGGGCCCTGACACGGCCTCCGGCCCCGGGTTTTCCGCCGGGGACCACCGGCGTAGGAGGCTCGCTTGGCGTCGCCGGAGCTGGCGTCCTTCGGTAGCCCACCCTCTCCCCGGGTAACCCTATGGAGAGGGACCTGCGGAACGCCATAGTCTTCAACGCGTCCAAAGGGGAGGCGTTCACCCTCGCCAGCAGCTACAAAGCCTTGCGGAAAAGGCTTCGCGGTAACTGGAAGATCCAGAGGTGAGGGGCGGGTTTCGCGGTCCCTCCCGGCAGCTTGCTCGGGAGCGCTGGGGCGGGAGAGGGGCCGCCTTTCTGCGGCCGGAGGGGCCGTTACCGGCAGGGCCGCAGTCGCAGCTGGTGGAGGAGAGGCCCGGGATCATAGAATAGGATCATAGAATGTGTTGGGTTGGAAGGGGCCGTTAAAGATCATCGAGTCCACCCCCCCTGCAGTAAGCAGGACATCTTTAACTAGATCAAGTTGCTGGGAGCCTCGTCAAGCCTGGCCTGGACGTGCGGATGCGCCTCACCTCCCCGTCCTCACCTCCGCTTCCTGAGAGAAGGGGCCGGGGTGTCCCCCCCCGCAGCCCGGGCAAGGGGTCGGGGCACCCGCGGTTCCCAGAGAGAGACTGAAACTTGTTTGTGGTCTGCATCCAATACCCAGAGTGTCTTGAATGGCTGTTGTAAGCGAACATCTCTCTTTTGCATTGGCTGCACTCTGTGGCATCAGCTGTAATTTCACTATCAGACGCTGTGCATAGTTGTCTTTGGAGCTTTTTGCTCTCTTATCTGTGGAACAGACAGAGCATAAGTTATAAGGATAAAAGTCCTGATACAAGTTTTTGAGTCTATCTTGATTTAGAGTTTAGGATAAAAAGAAATCACCTCTTGTAGATATTATATTGTTTATCTGTCGCAAAAAGAGAAAAAAGAATAAGAGGAAGCTCATCAGGTGCAAAGTTTAATAGCAGCTATGACAGTTTATACCAGTTCTGGATCTGCCACAGTACCTCGTTAGAGGGGCTTTACTGTTTAATGGTTTGAAATATGTAAGGGTTATTGTCACTGGAACTGTCAACTTTAAACTCAGAAAAGGATGTGAAGTGACTGAAGTGATTGCTTTGTGTTTATTTGCTAGTTCTTTAAAAAAAAAGGGAAATTAAGTTGTGATTCAGGAGTATATCCAAGAATAACACATGTCTTTATTAATCTATTCATAGCCTAAAAGATGAGATCACATCTGAGAAACTGTTTGGGGTAAAATTGTGGATTACAGCAGGGCCAAGAGAAAAGTTCAGTGCTGCTGAGGTAAGAAGTCAATAATTGTTTGCAAATTAGTTATGTTTCAGATCTGTTTAATGTGAAATAGAAAAGAACATCACAGAGGAATTTGGAATAGTACTGCTGTATGTGAGTTTACACAAATTGAGGTTTGAGTGCTTTTCTGATAGGATCATATTCATTGCAAGTAGATGGAATCATTTACTTTCTTACTTATCTCAATATAACTTTCCTGCAGTCTTGTGTGTATCTTCTTTCACGTGTATTTTTTCTGGATCTTTGCTGTCTTCTAGTTTTCAGTTCTGAAGAAATTCCTGGAGGATGGTGGAGCCATCCTGGTGATGCTAAGAGAAGGCGGAGAGAGCCGATATGGCACAAATATTAACTTTTTGTTAGAAGAATATGGGATCGTTTTCAATAATGGTAATGGGGCTTACAGATAACTTTTATTCTTCTGTTTTCAACAAAATCTAAAGAGCGGGTTCAGCCTTTGTAGATAGAAGCCAAGCAGATCCCTCTCACAAAGTACTTGTTGGTCGAAGAGGTATTTCTTCTTGAAACCTACAGGTACATGGCAGCGTAAAACTGAAGCACAGCAAGGGCTGTCCATGGAGACAGTACCTTGATAACAGCTCGGCCATCTCCATTCCTTTGCTGTAGTTGTCAATTTTACTGGTATTTACTAGCAAGAAATAATTCTACTGTTATTTCTTGGTTAAAAAGCCTCTCATTTCAGACATTATTTCTATGTTTTTGAATGGATTGGATCACTTCATGCTCACCCTGAATAAAGAGTGTCACTTTTCTTTAGCAGATCAATAAAATGCTGTTCATTAAGGTTTTTTTTCTGTCAATGTGGGGGGAAAAAAAAGAAAACAAAAAAAGAAAGCAACTGTGTCTCAGTGTACATAAAATGTTTTTAGGGCTTTTGGTGGCATTTCTAGACTATGCCTGTTTTTTGCATCAGCAGTATTAGATTCATTGTGCTTTTGGAAGGTGTCTAAAAAAGGAATTTGAATTTGCTTTGCAGAACACATGGAGACGTACTCATTTTTATTTGAACTTGCAAATATAAAATACATTCCTGTTCTAAATCTGTATGTCCAAAAGGAAACAGTAGAGAAGGCTGATCTGAATTCTTTTGGTAACCACATGCCAGCTTTGTGGTGTTAGAAGCAAACACTTAGGGATTCTGAGAGCTAAACTAATTTTTCATTGCTATATCTAGCACATTGATTGGCTAAGATGTAAATTTATTTTCTTGCTTTCTTCAAGATGCTGTAGTACGAAATGTATATTACAAGTACCACCACCCAAAAGAAGCATTGATCTCTGATGGAGTTTTAAATAGGTAAATATTTGGGGTATATAAATCTTTGCAGTAAACTCTTAGAATCTGTATTGTTTTCAGTAAGTTTTGCTTTTCAACATCCTGTAGAGGAATCAGTGAAGCTGCAAGAAAAACATTGCTTGAGACAACAGATGAAGATGGAAGTGGACATGACTCACAGTAAGTGTTTTTCTTTGAGGAAGCTAATGTGAAAAGATTTAGAATAATTCAGAATTAGCAGGTTTGCAATCTAGCAGGAGCGTGTTGTGCTTGTGTTGAGGTTTTCTGATGTATTTCTTACATCAGCTTCTTGCTCCTCAAGGCTGTATCTGGAAAGGAGAATGTGTTTAGTAACGCCTGATAACCAATAGAGGAGCAAGAGTGAAAGGTTTTGAAGGGAATTACTACTCTCCTGACCAGATCTCTTTTTTGTCCCTTGTCTGTGGATTTGAAGTTGATTAATCAATGTAAATATGAATAACCCTTAGATAGTAAGTGGTCTGGCTGCAGGCATGAGCAATCCTACATCTTTAAAGAGCCTTAATCCAGGGTAAGATAGATATTTACTGCAGTTTTTAGCTTTCCATCTATCTGTGCTGCAGAGGAGCGAAAAGGCGTTGAGAAGAATGCAGCTTTTCAGTAAATAACTAGAAATGTTTGTATTCTTCCTTGCAGCTAGATTTTAGACTAATAAATGGCCATGTGGTTGATTACAAGGAAAAATGTAAGTTTAAAAACATTTTATGTAGTTTTGTTCCAGAACATATATTCTTCTGTGACTTAACTACCCTTCTCTCGGATACAGAGTGTGCAGCCAGAAATCAAGAGTGTTCTTTGTTCCTTATTTAAGGAACCTGGAAAAACCTGTAGAAAGAGACTAAAATGTCATTGTAATGATCTGAATGTTTGAAACCATGCGTCTTGGCATTCCGCAGTTACGGTTGGTCATATTTTATAAATATGTCTGGCCTACCTGATATGTGCAGGTACTTACGGAGTTCCTTTATTTCCTGCAGAGCGCTCACTTTTGTGTATCCATTTGGTGCCACACTGAATGTGATGAAACCAGCGGTGGCTATTCTGTCAACAGGATCTGCCTGCTTCCCGCTCAACAGGCCTATTCTTGCTTTTTATCAGCACGAGGTATGATTCTGTGTGTAACAAACCCTGCCCCACATGGAAATTGTGAGTGTATTTTCTGGGAGTACTTACAAACCCACTGCTATTTTTTGATGCATCTGCAAACTCCAGATGAGCCTAGTGACTCCTCCCTCTTTTATGGAAAACTTGTTTGCATGGGGTTTAGAGGAGAATTAATTTGATGGTCAGCACAGATTATATATTTATTTGGATGACAAATTTTTAGTTCTTTAAAGTTTGGGTTTTTTTTCCCCCACTGTTTTATTGATTGCTTAGTAAGAAAGATTATTATTAGCTTCATAAATATGCCATATTGAGTTAAGGAAGAGGACTATCTCTTTGGAAACAGTAGATTTTTAAGTTATCTTACACGTCCAAGCCTGTCAATTTATAAAAAACTCTAGTAGTGGTTTATGGGTACAAAAAATTAATATTGTTATGAACATAAACAAACCCATTGACACATTTTTACTATGTTGATTAATTTGTAACACTACTGTGTTTTTTGATATCTTCATTCCCCCATACTGTAGCTTAAATAAACCCTATAAATCAAAGCCAATACAGCAACATGAGGTGAACTTACAATTGCACTTGCTGCTCACATCTTATCTGCAGCTGTCAGAGTAAGATATAATAAAATCCCTCCACCCACACAACATTTGCACATAGATCCAATGGACCCATAGACTCATGACAAATTTTGCACACATGATGTGCCTATTTACATGGGGTCTCATGTGCTTCACCTAATTGGTATGGAGAGGACTGTGTTTTTTTTTTAAGAATTATAACAACTAAATTAAGCAGTAAAGGAAATCCGTATAACTTGCTTGCACTTTCATGAAGTGTGTTGCATGGATTGATCACTGAAGCGTGATAGGTTTGTGCTGTGGAAACAATTACACATCATCCTGATAGTTCTTGATTTGATATGATACCATGACACGAATGTCAAATAGATGGCATCATTTTTCCTATCTAGCTCAAGGAAGTGATAGACACAAGGGTAGAAGATGAAGCCAGAGACAGAGGTTGTCTCTCAAGCAGAGCAGAGAAACTTGGTAGAAGGAAAACAAGATCTCATGGAGAGAAAGAGAGATATGGTAAAGAAGAGCAACAGAAGGTGAAGGAATGGAAAGTAAGAGCAGAGGATGCTACCTAGTTATGCTATTGTGGGTAAAGCATGTAGAATTCAGGTTAAAACCATGCAAAACATGAAACATCAGAAATTTGTTAAACTGGAGCTTTTTTTTTGATGTATCTTCAAATTTGTTACAGCAGTATCCATTGTTATATTATGCTACGCGTTTCACAGTTGGTGCAGGGAGCATTACAGGTTTCTTGTTCTGTTGAAAACTGACTATTTCTTATGTGGAAGGATTAAGTGGTAATCTTAGAGAAGTATGCCAAAGATGTTTCATGAATGCGTTTTCATGCATGCTTAATTTAGCTAAATTAAAATATTTTGCATTTTATTTTTTTATCTTACAAATAATAAAATTACCAGACTCTTCTCTCATTACCTGACATGACTATGTGCTATATTGACATGCAGGTCGCTAGCCGCTAGGTTGACATTCTGAACACGGAAGAATGGGTTGCAGGAAGTTACTAATGCGTTCGCTTTTCTTTTTTGCTTGATTGAAAAAAAAAAGAGTGTTCTTTTTCTGCAAAAATAGCATAAGTGCAGCTGGTTTTGATTATATTCTCTGGGGTTTTTTTGACTGCCAGCCAACTGTCTGCTACTCTTATGAAATGCAGATCAGTATTTGTAATAAATTTATGAACCTTAAAAGCATATACACTTACAATGCTGCTGCACTCTTGTGAGCTTGCGAAGTTTGAAACTCCATTTGTCACTACTTATTCTGAAATTTCATATTTCTTTAAATCACTTTGTAATTAGACAGCATTAACAATTGCCTCTAAAACTGTGGTTTTGAAGGATTTTTTGCTATATTGTATTCTTTGTTGGTAGAGTCAAGGTGGAAAGATGGCAGCGCTGGGATCTTCCCACATGTTCAGTGATCAGTATTTAGATAAAGAGGAAAATGGTAAGATCATGGTAAGTTGTTTGTTTTATTTTGTTTGGGTTTTTTTAAGTTTTCTTAGTGGATATCCTCATCACTTGCAAAGCAATCCAAGTTCACTGGCTTTGTTTTAGAGCAAGACAGCTATGAAATGGATTCAGTGTGGAGATTCTAACCCAATACTACCATCCTGAGGAATTTGTTAGAGCACAAGTAGCAGGAAAGAGTTTTTAAAGATACAGCTCGTTATTTATGTTACAGGACTCTGAAAAGCTTTTCCAACTTCTGTTCGCTACTTTATTGTTTTTAAAAATCTAATATTCAGTAGGGGATTTTTTTTTTTGTTTACTACTTTTTCATAGCTTCCTTAGTACTTGATATGGCTACATGATTAATAATAAACAGTTGCATATGTAGCTCCTGATACCCGGAGATTGTAATGCACTTTCCAAAGTGGGGTATGTAGTGTTGTTCTGTGTAAGAAGGGGAGTTTCTTGCTGAGGCATTCCTGAAAGAATGTGCCTCATACAAAGTATGCTTGTTGCCATGAAGCATTGGTTCCAGATGTAAATGCAAATAAAGCTGCTATTTTCTCCCCAGATATTCTTTGATTTATTACCTTTTTTTTTCTTCCTTTACACTGTGTTATTTAATAGATTTAATATGAATGTTTAAGCATTATAATAGATTATTTGGACCCTCTAGAAATTAATTAAGTCTTGTCCTTCTCCAGGATGTGCTTTTCCAGTGGCTCACAACATCAGATATCCATTTAAACCAGATGGATATGGAGGACCCTGAGGTAAGAGAGATCCGTCACGAGGAAGTAAATAATAGCGTGATCCAGCAGCACAAGTTTTGGCAAACCATGTAGTTGGCACAAAATGGTTAACAGCTACATGGATGCTGCTGTTGTTGCAGACCCTTTATTCAGGGTCTGAGATTGAGTAGACAGATGGACTAGGCATAAAAAAAATAATGGCATTGTATCTCTGTCAGACTTTTATTGCTGTTCATTAACAGACTTCATTTGTGAAAGACTCTTCCCAGTTTGCCCATCTTTATGAGATCATTTGCTGCTCCAGCTTAATAAGTTTCCACTTCGCTCTGAGTCTTCGGACAAGAGGAGGGTCCATGAAGTGAAAGCAGACTTTCTGTATATGAGTAGGGATCAACCTGTGTATCAACTTCAGTTCTTTTTTTAACGGATGTGTGCAAATACTATTTTTATTTGGAAATACCTGTGTTAAAATTGTATATGCTGCATAAAAAGAACAACAGTCTTGCACCGTTGACTAGTAAGCTGTCTCTTAATTTTAAAGAATTAACAGAAATCCAGATACAATGTCCTTGTGGTGAGTAGCTTTATAGCTAAGAGAATAGAGTTTGCACAGTCTACTAGTGTAGTAAGCTGCACTGCAAGTGGTCATAGCTGGTAAAGAGGGAAATAATTATTTCTAGATGAGATTTTAGGTGAGAGATAAACTAGAAACAGACTATGTCAATGGCTTGGTCTTTTTAAATCATAGGTGTGTGTACCTCTGTGTGTGTGTGTGTGTTCAGATTTCAGACTATACCATGCTCCCAGACACAGCCGCGCTGTCTGAGCAACTGCGAGTCTGTCTGCAAGAAGGAGATGAGAACCCAAGAGACTTCACAAAGCTGTTTGATACATCCCTGTATCAGATGGATACAACTGCCCTCCCTTCAGTTATCAAGTCAGCAGCTGTGATTTATTGATTTATTTTTCCATTGTGCGTTCTGCTTTTTCTGTTTGTGCTTAACAGTGTCTGCTTAAAAGCAGAAGAGGCTGAGCTGTAGGCAGCATTCTGAACACGGATATACCAGAAGATTGATGTGTGCAGTGTGACAGTGATGTTTTTTCTTGCTTCTTGTCTTAGCTGTAGTTTCTGACATGGTTTTCTGTTTTTTTCTGACTATTGCTGATTCAGTGATCTGATACTTTTAGTATAACTGTCTACAGTTATGTTGGGTACTTTCTGGAGTGATAACTGAGAGCTCGTTGTTCTTCCACTTTTGAATTACTTGGCCTTTACTGAAGCTGCATTTCATTCATCTTTGCATTTACCAATAATTGTGTCTTGAGATGTATCTGCTGCTTAGTTTTACGAGTTTTGTATCGCTAGCAGCTTCGTCCCTCATTACTCTGCTGTTACCCACATCATGTATGAACACATTGAATAGTAGCAAGCTTAACACAGATTCCATGAAACTCCACTCTGTTGTGGACACTCTTTCTTCTCACTCTGTTCTTGTATTTTTGCTAGATGTGAATTCATAGTGGGATCTCCCTTCTCATCCCATAAAAAATAACATTTTAAAATAGCTTTTGGTTATGGACTTCCTGAAAAACCTTTTTGAAATCCCAGGTCTGCTCTTTTTGAACTGGATCACTTTTTCCTCATGCTCGTTCATCCCTTTAAAAGTTGCTTGAAGAATTGAGGTGTGACTTCCTTCTCTTCTATCATCTTATATATCCACCTATCATTATCTTCTTCTCTGTCATAATTTTAACTAATTTACTTGCTGTAGAAGTCAGTTATTATTGATATGTAGTTCTCTGGGGTCCTTCTAAAATTAGACATCCCATTTTTTTTATGCTCTGACTGTGCATAACGTTGACCCTGGTGTCTTCATAAAAATTCATCTCTATAGCCTTTATGGCATGCAAGTGGAAATGGATGTTGTATCGTTTCTTGTCTCATACTTTGTCGTCTTCTGTGTGCAGAGCTTATGAACAGCTGAATGTGAAGCATGAACCCCTCCAACTCATTCAGCCTCAATTTGAGACTCCACTACCTGTCCTCCAGCCGGCTGTGAGTACATCTTCTCGCTGATACAGCACACGGAGAATCCTTCTGTTTCACGTAAAACCTCTGTGTGTCATTTCCATAGTCCTTTCACAAAAAGAAAAAAGATAAATGCTCTTGTAATAATTAATCACTTGGGAGTTGAATACATTGCAGGGATTATCATTTAGGAAAGGGCACTTATTTATGCTTTTAATGTTTATCAACAGAGTTTGAAAATGTACCTTCTTGTACCATAGGAGAATACCTTCTGTATACAAGCCTTCAGCTGCGTAGCTGCTCCCAGTCCTGTGAGGTGCTGGTTCCACCTTCACTGTGCAAAGAGAATGTGGTATTTTAAAGCAGCGGTGCTGTAAGCAATACACTGGCTGCTGCCAGGGGAGGAGCCCATCTGTCCTGCCCTTCCATCTCCCATCTCCTTTGGGGAAGTAGAAAGTGGAGCATTGACCTTTTATAGCAAGGGCTGGCCAAACTTTTACCAGCAGAGACTTGGGCTGGCAGCAATACCATGTGCTATGGCAGTGTCAAACTTACTTTGAAAAGCAGGTATTTTTGAGTATCTTTGAGTTTTGACACCATGGCTCCATCCTTCTTTACCTCAGCCACTTAGGAAACGTCACTGGGATCCTTATAGCTGCAGGGGTGCAACTGAAAGTAGTGTCTCATGTGCTGCTCTTTAAAAACACAAGTCCAACTTGTGACATAAGTGGTGACAGCATCAAAAAGAAAATACCCTTATCAGAATTAACGTGAATACGTCTCCAAGGTGAACTGTTATGGTGAGCTTAGTACCTCAGCTGTCTCGGCTGTCACCTGGGTCTCACAGAGCAAAACTAAAACTAGTTGGCAAATGCAGTGTGTCTAGTTATGATGCTAGCTGATAATTCTGGCATGCTTGTGACTAAACTCTTTGGGAATATTCACTTATTTTTGCAAAATGTAAGTGGAATTTTTAAAAAGGTGTACCTCTGTACTGTGGTCTTTGGAGTTGCTTTTTACTTTATAAAAGGTTTCTTCAAGTCCAGTGTAAGTCTAAAATTGTTGTCTTGGAGATCTGTAAAGTATAAGAAAAATATTTGGCAATAAACCGTGCTAATTATTCTCTTCAAGGTTTTTCCACCTGCTTTCAGAGAATTGCCTCCTCCCCCTCTGGAGCTGTTTGACTTGGATGAAACTTTTTCTTCTGAGAAAGCTCGTCTTGCAGAGATTACAAACAAATGTAAGCAGAGCAGGCTGATTGTTTACACGTTTATATATAAAGTACAAGTTCTTGGAGGAAAATTGTTGTTATATTTCATTTTAAAACATGGGCCTCATTAATGAAAATCCAGTGGTCTCATCCTGGGCCAAGAAATTGGAAGGCCTTGGAAATTGATAACATGACTGTATGCACCATGACATTTTGTTTGTTATGTGACATTTTATTATGTTTCTGCCTGCCATTTCCTATATCATGCATAAACTGCTTTGCACAGTCTTGCTGATTTATTTTGCATCTTTTTATGCTTTGAAGTTATAATGTTAAGATTATTCTAAATACACCTTAAGTCTAATCAAGATGAGAAAGTACTAGCTGCAGGAATACGTCGTGGCTAGTCCACTGAATTTAGTTGTAGGATTTAACCTTCCAGAATGCCAAGAGGAAATGGAGCTTTGTAGTAAGTTTTTGCCCAGCTGATACAGATATGTGTGATATTCAACCGCCTTCTCCCTTGGGATGTTTGTTTAGGTACTGATGATGACCTGGAGTTTTACGTACGAAAATGCGGCGATATTCTAGGAGTAACAAGTAAACTCCCAAAGGAGAAGCAAGATGCCAAACATATCCTGGAGCACATCTTCTTCCAAGTGGTTGAGTTTAAGAAACTGAATCAGGTATTTTTAATTACAGAATTGCAAGTGAATAGTTGATAGTATCCGCACTGGGACTGATAAATCTTTGTAGCAGCCACAATTGTGACAGGCAAGAGGTACAGTGATGTGTTAAGACATTTGTTGTATAATAAATTAGACCAGTGAAGTGTAATCCAGAATACTTACGACTGTTAATCTGTATAGGATGCGTAGTGCTCAATTTATTAAGTCTCTCATTTATTTTAATTGGGGGATTAATACATGCAAGTGTAGTTTTGCTAATTTCAGCTCAATACGGTTCATGAATGGTGCATTGTGTAACAGCCGTGTGCCCTCATGAATGTTCACAGTGCTTACTAACGCTAAATGTAGATGTGAAACCATGAAACCAGCTTTGTTACTCACTGGCAGTACTGTGTTGAAATAATTCTTTATAGTAAATTTGGTGCTTCAGAGTCTGTTTGGAACATACTGGCACATCAGCTGTTTCTACTAACAAGTATTCCCTGTTTCTCATAGTCTAGATAAGACAAAAATCTGTCATTTCTACCCTATTGTTAAAATTCTTTTTTTTTTCTTTTTTCTCCTTTCTCCTTTCCTAAGGAACATGATACTGACACAAGTGAAGCTGGATTCCAGAATGGTAACTGAGACCTGGCTTTCCCCAGTTTGAGATAGACCTTTTAGTAAAAACGTACTTTTCCATTTTTTTTTTTTTTTCAACCTCTGTGTTCAGTGTACTGCTTGGGACCATCTCAGTAGTTCACTGAATGTTCGGATCAGTTCTGTGTAGTAGTTTGGATAACTAATGCCTTTTGAGGAAGTGCTTGTATTTTGCAAGCACTTTCCAAATATTTTCCTATTTTTCTACTTCTTTATTGAAATTGTAATTTTGTAATATATGAAAAAAATCTTATACTAAGAAAATGTGGGTTTGGTCTTTCTTTCTGGCTCCAATATTTATTTTCTTGGAGTAAGGCTTACTGCCGGTTTTCCTGGTGTACCTGGAGTCCTTAATTGCACTGTGGGAAGACTGTTACTTTGTTTTGTGAACTGTGGAAAAGAAAATACAGCAATAAATACAGGAGCTGCTGAAATTATGTCAGACTGCCACCCCGAGGCAGTCTCCTTTTGTCTCTCTGCCAAAGAGAACCAAGGAGAGGTGGGTTTGTTAACTGTAGAAGGAAAACATTTCTTCCAAGGGAGGCAAGGAGTCAAAATTAAGCAATAATGACTTTGTTGCAGATTGCTGTCTCATATAAGACTGGAAATACATAATTTTGAAAAGAAGGGAGGGCATTTGCGTGAAAATGACTTTAAGATTTAATGGATCATTATTAAGAAAATGTGATACTGTGCAGAAACTCAAATATTTTTACTTACAGTTATTTGATATCTAGCCTATTCCCAGAGATAGTGAGCCTAGATAATGCACAAGAATAATGAAAATTCAAGTGAAATTAATTGACCACAAAATGTTGAAGCTCAAGACACAGCAAAAATAGAGCCGAGGAGTGGTGAGTGGTGAGAAGAAAAGATTTGTCAACATCATTAACACTGTGTGTCTGTGTTGCAAGGACTCTTTTTTTAATATCAACAATGAGATTGCACTTTGACATATCCAAAAAATTTTGTATTTAAGCTGACACCCAAACTGTGAAGCTTAAATTCTTCGCCAACTCAAGCCTTCTATGCAGACTTTGTGCCACCTGTGCTTTATCTTGCTCTGCCATGCCTTTTTAACATCAAAGCTGTTTTTTCCAAAAGATCTGTTCATCTTTTACCCCACAAAAAGTCATTTCATTTTACATTGGTTCATGCTTTGGATGCCAGCTTGGCACATGTTTTTCTAAAGGAGGTGCCCCAAAACACCTGCAAAGTTACAACCACTGTCTGCTAATGTTGTATTAGCATACAGTATCTCTTCTTCCACTGCAGACATTCCTTTTCCATAGCAGCATGTTTGAAATTTTTAATTTCCTCTTTCACTTATTTTTCTTTAGGGCATGATTGTGTTTGTCACACAGAGTACTTTGTACATTCCAGCTACAGATTTACACAATAAGCTTAATCTTTCCTCTGCAGTATCAATACCAATCAGTCAACCGGCACAGACTGCAGTTGAACCAAACAACTGTGCGATCCTCTTCCTAATTATAGATCTGATTTGTACCCTTCTGCAGTGTTTATACTTCAAACTGTAAATACAGTCTCTTTCTGGGACCTTTTTCTTAGTTGTTTTGTCACCTGTTCCTGCTGTTGTAACATGGTTTAAAAAAAGGTCATCTGAGCAGAGGGAGAATACAAGTAGCGCCCTGTTTACTGTTTGTCTGTGATGCCACTCTTGACAGATGAAGCAAAATAACAGAATTTTTTTTTACTGAATGGATGTTTCTTTTGGCCAGAAGCTCTAGTGTGAAATATATGTGGAAGCAACAGCTTGCATCTCTCTGTCGAAGCTGTTTCTTTGGCCCTCTAAGCTGTTGTTTTGTAAATGGACATGCTTACTTTGGTAATGGGTATATGGTACGCATAAAGTTTATGGCTGATTGCCAGAATTTGGAGGTGAGGTCTTTCAAGAAGTGAGGCTCAGGCACTGTAGGGTTAGGCATGCAGCTAGCCCTGGGGTTTATATATAAATGAAATTATTGCTGTAATTTACAAAAGTTGGCTCCAAGCAACTGTTGGTTTCCCTGTTTTTGTCCCTGCCCTCTCATGCAACGTGACTTCTCGTCCTGTAATCCATCCCTAAAAGAAGAGGGGGGGAGTGTACATTGGTTCCTCAGCAAACTGTAAATGCCCTGGAAAGCTGGTTTTAACGAGTAATTCTCCATGCCTTTGTGTCTGCTGTAAGCAGCGATGGGAGAGGGAAAAAAGAAGGGGGAGCAAGTGGCTGTGGAAGGTGGGGAGCTCTACTGGGAGAGCAAGAAAATGAGTAAGAGGGGTGGCTGTGTTCCTTTGATAGAATCAGAATTGTTATGGTTGGAAAAGACCTTTTAGATCATCGAGTCCAATGGTTACCCCAACACTGCCAAAACCACCGCTAAACCATGTCCCTCAGCGCCACATCTACAGGTCTTTCCTGAGCAGCCTGTTCCTTTGACAACCCTTTTAGTGAAGAAATTTTTCCTAATATTCAGTCTAAACCTCCCCTGGCGCGACTTGAGGCTGTTTCCTCTTGTCTTTTTGCCTGTTCCTTGGGAGGAGAGACTGACCCCCCCCGGCTACCCCCTCCTGTCAGGGAGCTGTAGAGAGCGAGAAGGTCTCCCCTCAGCCTCCTTTTCTCCAGGCTGAACACCCCCAGCTCCCTCAGCCGCTCCTCATGAGACTTGTGCTCCAGACCCCTCACAGCTCCCTTGCCCTTCTCTGGACCCGCTCCAGCCCCTCAATGTCTTTTCTGTGGTGAGGGGCCCCAAACTGGACACAGTATTTGAGGTGCTGCCTCACCAGTGCGGAGTACGGGGGGGGGACCATCACTGCCCTGGTTCTGCTGGCCACGCTATTCCTGATACAGGCCAGGATGCTGTTGGCCACCTGGGCACACTGCTGGCTCGTATCCAACACCCCCAAGACCTTTTCTGTTTCCAGCCACTCTTTTCCCCAAGCTTGTGGCGTTTGTGGGGAGGTTGTGACCCAGGTGCAGGACCTGGCACTCGGCCATGTCGACCCTCACACCACTGTCCTGAGCCCAGCGGTCTAGCCCGTGCGTCCCAGGCCGTGGGGGTCCCACTGCGAACCCTCCCGCAGCTCTGCCCGCCAGGCTGAGCTCCTCCAGCTGGGACAAGGATTAAAATCCTGCATAAAAACGTAAAACGGCGCTCAGGACTCCCCCTGCCGCCTATCCCCGGCCCGCTCCCAGCCTGCTTTTCTCACAGCGTGCCAGAAGAGGGATCCCCAGCCCGGCCTCGCCGCCGCCTCCCCTGCGCAGCGCGGGGCCCGGCCGGCCCCGCCATGGCCCGGCGGCGGGGGCCGCGCTCCCGTAGCCCCTCTTCACCGAGACCTCCCCGGGACCCTCAGCCAGGTAACGGGGGCGGGCGGGCAGGCGGCTGCCGCGGGGCATGGCCATCTTGTCGCGGCGTCTCGCCGCTCCTCAGCCGTCCGCGACGGGAGGCAGCCGGGCCCCTTCCCCCGGAGCTCCGTGTCGGCAGTGGGGCTCCCCGCGCGGGTCGGGAAGCGCCGGAGGCGGCTGTTTTACCGGCAGCTCGGCCTGTTTACCTCAGCCCGGGCCCTGCTCCCGTGTCCGGCAGAGCGCAGCCGTGGGCCGGGCGGGCAGAGAGCAGAGACCACAGACAGAGTGAAATTTATATCTTTATTGCATTAATAGAAAAGACAGAGATCGCGGAGGGAGGGGGGAGGCAGCAGGGCTTGCTGCTCAGCTGGTGCTGGCTGTCGAGGCTGCTGCCACCAGCAGCCGAAGCTTCCTCCACCCAGCGGAGGCGTTTCAGCCGCCCCAGGCTGGAGGATTGAACCAGCGCGCGGTGCCATCAGCCAGCGAGCTCAGGGCAGGAGAGCTTCGTCCTCTGTGCCGCACCGGGGATGGCGGCCCCGTGCCCCGCCACAGCACGGAGGGTCCCCGGCCGGCAGCATCACAGAGCCTGGTGGAAGAACACGGGGACAGGGTCGAGGTTGCTTGGCTGGGACTCGGGGGTGGCAGACCTGTGGATCAGCACGGGGTGCCTCTTGAAGGCTCCAGGCCAAGCCAGAGGAATTACTACAGAGGTCTCCAGGGATGACGCGTCTGGTTTGGAGCATCCCAGTAACCGTAACTCCTCGGTGCTCACATCAAGGGACAGGCTGGTATCCAGGGGGGCTTTTATTGATGAGATCTCCCAATTAGGTGTTGGCATCTTCCCAAGGTTTGAGAGGTCGCCGATGAGCTCTATGCTCTTGGAGAGCAGGCCCTCCAGCTGCTTGGGCTGCTTTTCTTTCTTGCATGGTGTGGAGGTGTTCTGTGATGCCACATCCATCAGGCAACCGGCTCTGCTGGGGTGCTCACAGGGCAAACCGGACAGGTCAAAGGCAGCCTGGCTGTGGTGGGTCTTGCAGAAGCAGACAAGACTGTGGTCGGAGATGCCCTGGGTCAGGCTGTGCAGGTCAGCCTTCACACAACTGCTCAGAGGCTCTGACTGCTTGACACCACACAGAGAACTGCTTTTTGCTGCATTGTCCAAGTCGGTGAGAAACTCCCAGCTGTCTGGTTTGGAGGCACTGCTATTGTTCATGTAATAAGTGCGGACAGGAGAAGAATGGGCATAGCTGGAGGCCCCAGCCACAAACCCATTATCCAGGATTTCCTTTATGGTCAGGATGCTGGTACCGTGCCTCTTGGTGGACAGCATGGTGCAGAATCCCACCACTATCAGT
Organism: Rynchops niger; assembly: GCA_013400035.1. Taxonomy (NCBI): domain Eukaryota; kingdom Metazoa; phylum Chordata; class Aves; order Charadriiformes; family Laridae; genus Rynchops; species Rynchops niger. Next base: position 360,437 of record VXBH01003240.1, read on the forward strand.
CAGGCTTATGGAGACCAGGATGTCCCTGTTAGAAAAAACATGCTATTGTTCATTACTGTTCACTAATGAGTTGCAAGCTTAGAGTAGCTGAACTTATCTGCTGCAAAATCCTGTCTCAGTCTTGCTTAGGAGAGCAAGGAGCTGAGTGGGATCCAGGACGGTTGGTGGGCATCCAGCCTCTCATTGTCTTCTAGAGCAACACAATTGCACCAAGGCCTGTTTATTGCTCAGAGGTCATCAGAGAGCATCCCTAGAGTAGTGTTTATTCAGCTTCAGCTTGTACACCACTACTCTTGGCTTTGTACCCCTGAGTGTGAAGAGTCTCAGTAAGCCTTTCCATCTGCTCACAGTACTAAGATGGAGCTGGTTTTCCCTGGAAATACAAGACACTATCCATATTCCTTGAGTCAGAGGACCATTAGGGTCCATTAACCAGTTAAAGTTGAGTCCTTTTGGGACTCTAAGGCTGGCCTCTAGTTAAGATGGGAGAGGCTGAGGAGCAGCTCTTCGCTTAGCTTTGGTCCCTCACCTGTAGGGTCCTACCACCCACACAGGGCACTGAGGAAGGTCCTTGGAGCCTTCTGCTCCATGGGCAGGAGCTGCCTTTGTGCTCCCCCTCCACCCAGGAGGAAAGTTCTCACCACAGGCTCAGCCAGCAGGTACCTCCCCAGAGGGAACGGAGCAGGTCAGGGAAGGGGAAGGCAACTGCTGTGGTCTGAAACCATTTCTTACACTGAATGCATTAAAACCAGAAATAAAAGGCTAGTGGATCTACTACAAAAGGGGACTCTATGGTCAGACTAGAAGGAAAATTTTCTTTCAGAGATTAAAATACTCTTTTTTTTTTCTTAAAGATAATTTAAATAAGTTAGTATGTGAGAATTACCAAGGAAATAACAGGCACGTACTAAGAGGATAGACTAAAAAGTACTACTTACCTTCTATAGAGATCCCCTTCAAGATCTTGATCCTTTTTTGCTAGTGTTACTTATGGCAGTTTTATAGTTCTGGTGGTTAATTAACAGGCTAATTTCCTAATTAACCTAGTTGGGGAGAGGGCGGGGTCTTTGTGTGTTCCCTTTGAAGCGCAGGGGCAGTGACTGGGCCGTGGGCAACTGCTGAGGGCAAAGGGGTCCTGCCAGGGCTGGGGTGCGTGTTTGGCCGGGCAACCTGGAGAGCAGGAGCCGTGGTCCTCTGCTGTGGGAGGAGGAGGACACACGGAGCCTTCCCACCCAGGCACAACACTTGGGGAGGGTCCCCAAGAAGGTGACACCTCTCTTAAGTTTTGTTTGCTCCCTGCGTGCAGGTTGAGCACGGCCATTCCGGTTGGGACAGGGACACGGGCAGGTGCAGGCAGAGCACGGAACCACCAGGGATCCCACCAGGGGTCCTCAGTGCGGGGTGTACGGAGCAGGGACCCGATGTCACGGGGCTGGCTGCTCCCTCCCGCTTTCCCTACGTGGTGGGACAGTGTGACACTGACAGTGGGACAGTGCCACCACCCGGCACTGCATAGAAGACAAGGGTTTTAGAACTACAATTATTTATGATGAGAGACTGTACGTTTAGCCCCTTCTGTAAGGGGAAAAAAAACACCACAACAAACCCACAAAAATGGTTTAACTTTTATTGAGGGATTCCAGAGGCAAAAGAAGCCGGGGGTGTGGTGACACGATGTTGTCTCCCCGGCAGCGCCAGGCCCGAGCTGTCCCGCGGGGACCCCACGGCGCACCCCCGGAGCGGGACGCGCCGCAAGAGCCACGTGGGGAAGGCGTTTGATGTCAATTTGCTCTTTTTTTCCCCCCATTTCGATGGGAACCGGCTGCGGGGGGCCCTGTGGCCGGTTGTTGTCCGTGGCGTGAGGTGACCCCAGCAGCGCGGTGACAGAAGCGAACCCCTTCCCACAGCGCGGCAACGCCGTGAACTGAGGGGGTTCCCGGTGCACCCCCAGCCGCCATCCCGGCGGGGCTGCTGCGGGTTTTGGGGGGCGGCAGGTGACCGGGAGGAGGGGGGGATCCTCCTGCCCGCGACAGGGCTGCCTGCTGTGGTCGGGGCGGGAGGCGGCAGCGCGCATGCGCGGCCCGGCCCCGCGCGGGCGGGGGGGCGCCGTTGGCGCGAGATAGGAAAGTGCCAGTGCCGCCCGGCCCCGCCATGGCGCGCCGCAGCCGCGGGTGAGTGCGGGCCCAGCCGTGGCTACCGGGGCTCCGTCTGCCGGTCCCACCGGGGTGGGCGTGAGGGGGGTGTGGGGCAGCCCTGCGCCTCACCGCCGCGCGGCCACCTCTACCCCCGCCCCGGACGGCCCGTTCCCGCTCTCCGGCCGGGTGGCGGGAGGGGCCCGCATCCTCGGGCTCCGCGTTCCGCGGGCCCCCGCTCTAAGGGCTCCTCCTGGCCCCACCCGGGAGCCGGGCGTGGGCCTGGCGTTGCCCGCTCGGAAGCCGGGGGGTCCGGCGGGTGATGTGCCGCACTCGCTGGCCGGCTCCTGGCTGCTTCTCCTGTCCCTTCCGTCTGCTCCAGCAGTGCGGAAGACTGGTGAGCTGTAAAGAGGGGAAATGGTGCCAGTCCCTAGACACAAAGTCCACCCAGAGGAACAGAAGGGAGCAGAAATGAAGACAAATGCTCCTTCCCCTGCTCTCGGCAGCATTAAAATTGCTAGTGTGCACCGGGAGCCCAAAGCTGAGGGACCCCTTTAAACCTGGGGTGTCCAGCGGAATGTCTGTAAGATGTCAGGGTCCAGTGCTGGAAGAGAGTAGATCTGGAACGCTGCTCTGCAGGCTGCTCTCTGGAGCTCTGCTCTACATGGTGGAGGTTGCGCTCTCTGCTGCATTTTCATCAGAGGTGGAAAATATAACCTTTGTTTACTCTTCTCTAGTGAGGACCAGGATGAGCTGCATTACCAGGATACCGACTCGGATGTGCCAGAGCAGCGGGATGGGAGGTGCAAAGTCAAGTGGACACAAGAAGAGGTGAGTGAGAGCACGGTGCTTGCTGGGAGTGGGTGCTTTGGGACAGGCCTCTGACATGGTACCTGTGGTATGGCCGTCTCCAGCTGGCCATGACACCACCTCCTGCTGTCTTGCTACTGGAGAAGATCATGTGTCTATTTTGCTGATGTGAGCCGAGGCCTTAATGAGGCTGGGATTTTGAAGTGTAGCCTGGAGAGCAGCAGCTCCAACCACTTTAGCTTAAGCCTTGAGTGAGGCATTTGCATCCTGCAACGCCCATGTGAGCAGAGAGGCTTTCCAGAGGATGTCTGAGCCCTCTAGAAAGCTGATTTGTGCAGTGGAAATGTCCTCCCTTTTCTGTAGCAAAAGCAGGGAGCATTGAGACTGTTGGGATCGTGGCTTAGTCATCCTGGCCAAGAGCCTAAATTAGTTGGGATATTCATAGAATCGTTATGGTTGGAAGGGACCTTTAAGATCATTGAGTCCAACAGTTAACCTAGGACTGCCAAGTCCACCACTAAACCACGTCCCTCAGCACCACATCTACCTGTCTTTTAAATACCTCCAGGGATGGCAATTCAACTGCCTCCCTGGGCAGCCTGTTCCAATGCTTGACAACCCTTTCAGTGAAAAAGTTTTTCCTAATATCCAAACTAAACCTTCCCTGGTGCAGCTTGAGGCCATTTCTTCTTGTTCTATTGCTTGTTACTTGGGAGAAGAGACCAGCTCCCACCTCACTACAACCTCATTTCTCTTCCCAGGGGTCTGAACACCCAGTAGGGTTGTCTGTGTGGAGATCAAAGCCTTGGGCTCGTGTTTGGCAGGGAATTATTTCGTGCTTCTGTTTGTCCAGCCAGAGCACATGGGCAAGGACACCTCTAGCAGCCTTTTTGTGAGCTGTAAGAGTTGTCAAGCCTGGGCTATAGCAGGGTTCATGAAAGAAATGCCGTAGAGCCCAGTAGCACTGAAAGACAGTAGACCACTGGGCTAATGGTGATACACTTAAACCAGTCAGCTTCCTTGGCCAGGCAAAAGCAGTGGCTGAGCTGGGAGATGGACTGTCTGGTCAGGGATGTACTGGGGCTGGATAAGCAAGTAGCCTTGGCCACAGGGTTTGAGCTAGACTGTACTGGAACAGAGCTGAGCTCTTGTTTTGTACTCACTGTATGAGTTTGTCCTAGTACAGAGCCCAGAACCAAACGATCTGTTCCTGTTGGGCTCCATGCAGTGGAGTGTTGCTAAAGGACGGAGTACCTTCCAAACGACAAAAAAAAACTTTTTGACAGTTTGAAATGCGTAGCTTGTTCTCTTGATGCCGTCAGCCCAGGGGTGCCTGTGGCGTGTGTTGCCTCAACGTATGTGAAAGTGGATGTCTTTGTTCTTTGCAGGATGAGCAGCTGAAGATGTTAGTAAGACATTACGGGCAGAATGACTGGAAGTTCCTGGCCAGTCACTTTCCTGTAAGTGACCCCTTGCCCAGCTGGGAATCATAGTGTTTGCATGTTGCTGCTTGTGCTCAGTGAGCTGGTTCTCTGTGTCTGTGTAGCACCTTGCACAGTGGGACTCTGTTCTGTGACTGCAGCTCCAGGCTGTGAAATGGTGCTCCTTCAGGGCAGGGGAGATATCCTTGCATAGAGGACTTTCAAGGGCAGATCTGTTGGAGCTGGGATGAGGAATTGAGGTTCCTGTCCCTGTTTTCCGTGCCCTGTGCCCTAGTCTGTGTTCTCCATGTGCTTCTGCAGGTTTTCTGTGTGTGTGTGGACTGCTGTTGTTTTAGGGGTTTTTGGAGTCTCTGGTCTAATGTGTGACACTCGTTCCTTTCCTAGAACCGCAGCGATCAGCAGTGTCAGTACCGGTGGCTGAGGGTGCTCAATCCGGACTTGGTTAAGGGCCCTTGGACCAAAGAGGAGGACCAAAAGGTGAGTTGGGGCAGGAGAGGATCTGAGCTTTGGAATTTCTGCAGAGAAGACGGAGGTGTCAGACCATCAGGTCTTTTCTTGTAAACTTTGGGTAATTCTTTCCAGTGGTGGGTACCCATGAGAGCAGCATTCTGACCTGTTCTGAGAGACTAATGCAGCCATGGTCATGACGAGCATAAACAGGTCTAGGCCTCTTTAGCTAAACACCTTCTCCCTTTCACACAGTACTGCTACATCAGGCTGCCAAGGGAGAGACAGAAAAGGGAATTAATTCATCTGCCTGCTGGCAGATCTCTACCTGACCTGGCCGTGTTGACTTCAGAGAAAAATAAAATTGGCATTTCCTGTGCCACAGTAGAGTTCTGTGCCTGAAGTGTATGTCTGAGGTTGGCTTGGTGAATCATGACTTCTGCGAGCCTGTTTCTTCGCTGATTCCAGAGTGAGCTGAGAAGGACCAGCTCAGATAGACTCATCTTGATGTACTTAAGAAAAGTTGGAATGAATTCCAACTTTTACCAAGGTTTTCTGATGCAAAATTTACTAGTTTGTCAGATTTTCTCTAACACTTCTGCTCCCCTATTTCATTGCCTTTTGATCCCATTACAGGCTGTTACAGTCCCTTTTGCCTCTCATCTGTGTGTTATGTCAAGCACATCCTAAGGAAGCTTATCCTGATGTCCTTCCACCTTCCTACAGCAGAGCAATAGCTGCCTGTTTTCCCCTTCCCTTTGCGTGTCCTGACTCTGACAGCTTACCCAGTCATGTTGCCTGCTGCCATCCTGGCCAGGCTGGGCTCCAACTTTCTCCTCCTGACACTGCACATTGCTTTGCCCTGCAAGCGCTCCAGCTCCTTGTCCTGTCCCTCAGTTTGATGTCTTTTGTCCATTTGTCTGTGCTTGGTAATCAGGATTTTGTGGTAGGGACACTTGTTATAGGCCAAGAGCACTGTGAGCATCACCTAGCTACCGTACCTTTCAGCTGGGCGCAGCTGACCAGGGTAGAAATGCTTTTTGAGAACCCTTCAGCCTCCTCTCTAAGATTTTGATGGGCTGAAAATTGCAGGCAATAGATTGTTTTGTTCTGACACTGCCGTGGATGTATCTTAGGGCCTCGTAACAGATTCCCTGCACAGAAGCGTTTGCACTGAGCCTCAGGCAGAAGTGACAAAGCCCTGGGTGAAGGGGAAGTGGCAAAGTGAATGACTCTTAAGTAAATATTGTTAGTTTTTGCTTTGGAGTTTTCACTATGTGTCCTGGTGCCAGTGGGGCACGGAGCTGCAGGCCCTAGCATGTCCTAGGTGTAGTACCCTCTGTTAAAGGGAGGCTGTGCCCCTCTGTCCCAGCGGGTAGATCGTGCGGAGCTCATGGGGACTGTTGTCATGTGGCCAGGTCCTTGGTAGGAGGGAGGGCAGAGGAGCTTGGCCCTCGGTCAGAAGCAAGCATGTGTATCTAAATCTGGGCCCCTCTGCCTCTAGTGCACCTGCCGGTCTCCACCTCATCTTCTGTGAGTGGTGATCTGCGTTCACATGCCATGTGGCAAAACGTCTGCATGGAAACAGCCTCTTTCAGAATTCAGCTGGATTGTTGCTCACAAGTGTTAGTACACCTGAGTGTCAGTGCTGGATCCCTCCAGCTTATTCCATTTGCCCTTACCTGGTCCCAAGAGAGGTGAAGAGCAAAGCCTGAAGATGACTGTATTGACCTTCCCCTCCTTTATTCCTTTTCCTTATTTCCCTCCCTCTCGCTTCGAAGGTAATTGAACTGGTTAAAAAATATGGCACGAAACAATGGACGCTGATAGCCAAGCACCTGAAAGGGCGGTTAGGGAAGCAGTGCCGGGAACGCTGGCATAACCACCTGAACCCTGAGGTGAAGAAGTCCTCGTGGACAGAGGAGGAGGATCGCATCATTTTTGAGGCCCACAAGGTCCTGGGGAATCGTTGGGCAGAGATTGCCAAGCTGCTGCCGGGGAGGTAGGACCCCTTTGCTTGCTGATGCCTTCACAGCTGGGTGGCCTGTGGAGATCCATGTGTTGGGCTCACAGGATGGGGCTGGAGAGCATGTAGGAGCTATTAGCTGTGCTTTAAAGCTGCTGCAAATAGTGATTTCTATTTCCTTCTGCTTTCTCTGCAGGACCGACAATGCTGTGAAAAATCACTGGAACTCCACCATCAAGCGGAAGGTGGACACAGGAGGCTTCCTCAATGAAACTAAGAAGTCCAAGTCACTGTACTTGCTCGTGGAGGTAGATGACAAGGAGAGCCAAAGTCAAACGAGAGCTGGGAGCCAGGTACTGCACCAGCACATTTGCAGCAGGCAGCCGGGTCAGCTCCCTGCTCTGCTAATGCGTGTCAGAGCTGCTCATCCACCCTTCTGCTGCCTCTCACGCTGCCTTTGTCACAGCCTTGTGTCTACATAGGCAGTCTGTGCCTTCTCCAAGACACCGACTCTTGGGAGATCTCTCCCTCCAGGAGCTAGAGGTGTACTGTGGGCCCGAGTGTGCTATCCAGGCAGAGGACAGCAGTGTGCTAGTGCTGTTATCTTGCCAATCTCAGCATCGGGTCTGTCTTGGAGACCAAAGATTTTTTTTTTTGGCTCTGTTGTGCTGTTGCTGGTGGGAGAAGGAGGTTGCTCCAGACAGTGTGGGGGACATGGTGAAGAGGTATTGTGTTCCTTTTCTCTAAAAAAGGAAGTAGGGGAAGTACACACATTTGTTCTTTCATGAAGAAAGCATGTAGTTTTCAAAGGCAGACTCTTGGAAAGCAGGAAACGCAGAATTAGTGGTACCTGCTCAGCCTTTGTTCAACTTTTTCCTGGGATACTGTTAAGCGAGATCTTCAATTAAATAGTCCTGTGCCCGTTCTGTTGCATGAACTCCTGCTTGGATGGTGTATGGGACAGAGAAGTGAGGGAGAATGGGGATGTGAAACAAACTGAATGGCAGGTAGGAGAGCAGGCGGAGCTGAATGTGTCCAGGGACCCTTGCTTTTTGTCTCCAGGAACTTGATATTGTTCCCTTGGTTTCTACTAATGGCTGGACTTTCTTTGTTGTATGCACAAAGACTGTCCTGCCAAACTGGCCAGTCAATATCTCTGAAATAAAGGAAGAAGACGTCAGTGATGAGGAAGTGACGGGTGTGCAGGAGTTGCCCTCGGAGCTGCCAGCTGCCGAACTAGCAGAGCATAACACTGAAGGGACCCCAGATGATCCGGTGCCTGAGGATGCCTCTTCATTTGTCACATCACCGTACAAATGGGTCGTCGAAGCTGCCAACTATTTGTACCCAACGTCTGTGCCAGCCTTCAATGAAGCTCTGGACATGATTGAATCTGTAAGTAACAGACCCTTCCTTCTCCAGCTAATATAGGGAGACTGATTGCTACCCTTTTCCCTTGAGTGAACTTATTGGGTCCCCTTGCTCATCACCATGGGCATTCTGAGGAAGGCTGGGTCTGTCTCTGGCTTGCGACTTCCCACCGTTTCTTTTCCAAGGCTGAATTAGGCCTTTCCAGCTCTGCCAGTATTGCTCTGGGCTTGCAAATTCCCCTAGGTGGGTGTCCTTCTGCATGGGCTCTGCTGGTGTGGGAGGCTGTAGGTGCTGGCAAACCTGACCTCAGGCTCTCCTCTATTAGCTAGAGTGACCCCAGCTCTCTCTTTCATAGCAGTTCAGGACCATGCTCATGGGCTTTCCTTTCCCTCCTGTTATGGGATGGGATAGCACAGGACAGACTATGAACAGGCCAGGCCCAGCTGTTTGTAGGACAGACCCCTTCACACTGGGATGATGCTGTCATTTGCTTTCAGTGGAGGTAGCTTCACTGAAACTAGTAATTTTGGGCCAGTCAAGCAGTGCTGTGGTCCCCAGGGTGATGGAGTGACAGTAGGGCAGGAGGCTGGCTAGAATCAACAGAGCACTTTGCTGACATCAGAGGCAAAAGTCACTGCAGTCCCCACCCTGCCTGAGGAACTTATGAGTTGATTATCTGCGAAGGATCCACTTTGCATGTGTATAGAAGGACAGAGAGTCTGCGCCCAAGGTTTAAAGGCCCATCTGTTGTTCCTTAGGGGCCTGCTTGTATGGTACTTGGGGTATTGGTGGGGTTGAGCTGTGAAGCAGCTAATCTCTGAACTGGGCTGGTTATTTTTAATCTGCTTCTAGCAGTGGGTGTTAACAGCAGAGCCCTGTGTCCAACTGCGTTGGTGTGCCCAAGACTGTGGTTTGGTGTTGGGTGACAGTCGCTTCATTCAGCCCCTGTCCCCAGACCTATCCCCAGCTGCTTTTTTTTGTCCCCTCTGTGTGGGGGTGCAGCTGTTTGTGCAGCTGTGCTGTGAACTGAACTGGGAAACCAACCTTGCGTAAATAGAAAAATCTGCCCTATGCACAAGCAGCAGCTTTTGGCTGGGTCAGTTCCCTGCTCTGGTTCTCAGCTGTGCTGGCAGCAAATGGGAGGAGGGCTTGAGTCCTTCTTTAGCCAGGCTCCTTGCAAAAGCCAGTGCAATCTCACACACCCACTTATTTCACCTCCCAGTTCATCTCTGCATCTGCACCAGTTGGCTGCTCAGCTTTCCTTCCCGGGCTGCTTCTAATGGTTTCCCTTGTGTGCAGGACCCAGATGGGTGGTGTGATCTGACCCAGTTTGACCTCCCTGAGGAACCATCTGCTGGCAGCAGCAGTAGCAGCAACAGCCCGGTGAGGCAAACCCCCAGCAAGCCGTTGCCGTCTCTGCCCAATGTGACTGAGTACCGCCTGGATGGCCACACCATCTCTGACCTGAGCAAGAGCAGCAAGGGGGAGCTCATCCCCATCTCTCCGCATGCAGAGGTGAGCTTTGGCACGCCACCCTCTGTGCTGAAGAGGCAGAAGAAGAGGAAGATCTCCCTCTCCCCTGTCACTGAGAATGCCACCAGCACCAGCCTTTCCTTCCTCGACTCCTGCAACAGCATGACACCCAAGAGCACCCCCGTCAAGACATTGCCCTTCTCTCCATCTCAGGTATGGAGCAATGGCAGCGCCCAGTCTGTGCTCACCTGCTTGGGCTTCGTAATGAGCTAATAAGTATGTTAGTGCTCTATCTGCTTGCCTTAATCCATGTATTTCCATCGGCTCTGCCAGCTTTGTTTCTTCTCCCTTGAATGAGGCAGTGCCAGTGCACAGGGTGTGTGTCTCTGCTAAAACAAGGTGCAGAGCTGGGTTTTGGCACTGCTCGTCTTCACTGATGCCCTTTCTGTGGGAGCAGAAGCCTGTGTCTGCCTCTGGGAGCGCTTGCAGTGTTGGGGAAGCCCAGCTGCCCTGTGTGAAGGACAGGACATGTGCTTTCTGTGAGGAAGGAAAAGCACTGTGCAGATCTACATGCTTGACTGCTGCAGAATCACTGGAGAGCCCGATGCTTCTGTCCCCAGGGCATTACTGTCCCCCAGGGCATTACCCAGCGGTGGGTAGCAAAAGTGGCAACAGTGAAAAGTGGCTTTCCCTGTTTGTTTCCAGTTAAGTGAGTCAGACAGGCTCAGCAGCACACGCCTTGTGCAGATCTCAAGTTGCTGTGCTTAGAGAAATACTCCTGGGCTTGCCTTTGTTGCAGAAGGGACTCAGGATATTTCAGCCTTTGTCATGACTCCTACAGTTTCCACACACGTATGCACACATGGTCTCCAACATACATCATCTTGTGGCACTGTGGTGTTCGAACCCACTGGTGTCTTGTGTATTGATGTGGAGGAGTTCTGTCTATAAAACAGAACAAAGGCTGCTGCGTTCTCCAGCATAGTTCCCACAGCTGCTCTGTTGTTCAGACCCTGTCTGCCTGTACCTTCCAGGCCATTACTTCTGCTGTTTCTGCAGCCCTGGGTGGCACATGAGAGAGCACCACAGGACAGTCTGACGCTCAGGTTCAAGTGGACCTTAAGTGGAAGGGCAGCAAGAACTGGGAGATCAGAGTGGGACCTGAAATGTGTGTCTCTGCAGAGCGTAAAAGGCTGGAAGGCCGGGAGTGAATCTGAGAAGGCAAATGGCATGTCCGGCTTCTTGGGCTGAGCGTCAGCTATCAGTGGATATAACACACACAGCTCTCCCAGTTCTCTCCCAAGGCTACAAACCTCATTCCTCATGGGAGTACAGTTGTCATTTATTAGCTGTTGTGAAATAAAATCCTAGCAGACATGAGACAGTTTGTCGTTTTCTCACAGTTTAGGCTGAAGACAGCTCAATGCAAAATCTGTTAAATTGTATGCTGTTGTGTTACATGGACTTGCCTCACGTTTGCCAACCTGAGGTCAGAAGAGACCTTTGGTGGGCTGGCGTTTACTGTCCTTCACCATTTTGCTTGGCCTTATCTGGATCAGTGCTGGGAAAGAGTCCGCTCCCACCCTGTAGCTGCTTGTGGTCATATCAGCTCATCCCTTATGGGAAATGAATAATATTTATAGGTGTGAGGCATCTTCTGCCAACTTCCACGTGTGTGTCTATGTACAGGACTCAGTCTGTAACAGTCATCCTGATTTATATTGGGACAGATCCCTCTTGTGCTACTCAGGTTTTCCCCCATATTTAGGAAAAAGTAATGACTTGTGATACTATGCTGGGATGCTTGAGACTGAGTGTCTTTTCTTTCTTTCCTGTGCTGTGCAGTTCTTAAACTTTTGGACCAAACAAGATACACTAGAACTGGAGAACCCGTCTCTGACCTCCACACCTGTGTGCAGTCAGAAGGTGATTGTCACCACCCCTCTGCACAGGGACAAAACCCCTCTGCTCCAGAAGAACTCAGCGTAAGTCCTTTCGTCTTCCTCCTCCTCCCCCATCCCCACCTGACCCATGTCCACACAGGAGTCTGGGCCAATTCAGATATAGCTCCCCCATTACTTCTACTGGAACTACTGAGAGAGGGACAGGGCAGGCTGGGGTTTTCCTTAGATTGGTATTTCCCAAAGATAGCTCCTCTCTGAGCTGCCGGGAACAAGTGTCCCATCTGACTGGGGCTGCAGCTAAGTGACCACCATTGTGCTCAGCTGCTGGGTGGGCTGTTGCCTTCTGTGCACCTCTCTCTGGGAAACAGAGCCCTGTGGGTCCTGTGCCACCAGAGAAGGGATTTGATTTTCTCAAGAGCTGTCCAGATCCATCCCTTTAGCTCTGCACCCTCTGCTCTGTCTGACCTGAAGGGCGGTCCAGGGCAATGATTACCCGAGGCACTGTACCCGGCAGGTGGGAAGGGGTGGTCTGCACAGGCAGTGTTTTGCTGGTGGACTGAAGCAGCACCATATTTGGGGGTGCTGGCTGTGCTAGCGAAACAGCTCTGTCAGCCTGGCCCAGAGCAGCTCCCCTGTCCAGGAGATGCAAGCTGGCTTGGCTGCTCTAAGTGCATTTGTGCCCAGGACTTGTGCTGGTTCAGCTGTGACTGTCACAAGCCCCGGAAGCATTGCAGAGTAGGGCTGGCCTGCAGAGCTGCATGTTGCCTGGTTCAGAGGTGCTATACCACTTTCTGATGAGGGTGCTTGGCAGCTGGCAGCGTGGAGCAGCATAGTTGGTACGTCTGAAGGATGTTTTCCCAGCTAAAGGCTCCTCTGTGCCTGTTTGCCCTGCTCGCACCCCAGAAGCACTCCAGCCAGGCAGGTGGCTTCTGCTGTCACCACACTGAGACTCTGCAGTTGGCTCATGTAATGAGAGGGCTCAGAAGGATGGGGGTTACTTTGTGCGGGTTACAGCATGTCTCATCCTTCATCTTTCCCTCTCTGCTGCCAGGTTTGTCACACCAGATCAGAAGTATGTGGTGGACAACACACCTCACACCCCCACACCTTTCAAAAATGCCCTGGAGAAATATGGACCAATTAGGCCTCTGGTGAGTATTGGGCAGGTCTGCTGCTTGCTGGTGGAAGAGAGATAATTGATGCAAATGGAACGTGGGGTAGATTGCAGTGGAGCTGTGAAACAGCCGTTATCTGTGCCATAACAAAGTACAGTTTGGTGCTGCTAAGCTGAGATGGGAGGGTGAAGGGGACATCATCACCCTGAATATGTCATGTTAAGTAGCTACAGGACTTCTAGCTCCTCTGTAAATCAGATGAAAATGGCAAAAACTGCCCTTTAATCAGGCTGCAGTGTTTGGCTCCTTATGACCTTGAGGAAAAGCAAGGAAATGATCTACCTAGGCATCCCTGTGGAACTGGGTCTTTTAATGCGGGTGTTGTGGGGATGGCAGTTTCCAGTATCCCAGGCCTTCTGTTCATGCTGGTCTTTGATGGTACGTTTGGGGTTCAGATGATAAGAGTCTCTCATGTACATTCTCCCACTGTTGGCTCTCCTGGCTCCGTTATCCATTGAGGGAAATACTAGTGAGTCTGCCCAGCATACAAATTATTTTGTCTTGTGCTCTCTGTCCTCCTTTTCGCACCAGCCCCAGACTCCTCACCTGGAAGAAGACTTGAAAGAAGTGCTCCGAAGCGAAGCTGGCATCGAACTTATCATAGAGGATGATGTGAAACCTGAGAAACAGAAGAGGAAACAAGGGGTGAGCTGATTTTTGCATACAGAACCTGCTGCAGAGCTGCCCTGTGGTGTTGAGGGGTGTTTTGTTCATCCTGCTGTTAATGCCAGAAAGTTTGGGTTTGGTTGTCTTTTTGTTTGGTCTGGTTGTTTTGGTGGGGTGTTTTGGTGTTTTTGTTTTGTTTTTTTTTTTTTTCCTGGCCCATGGCTGCTGCTGTTTAAGCAGCAAGAGGTGCCTGTGATTAAGGCCAGCTTAAAATACTACCAGATGTGTCCTGGCTTGTGCTAAACTCAGGCATGCTAGGAGATGCTGTGTCCCTAACCTACAGGAGGGACTCATGGCACACTTGGAGCATCTGCAGCAAGTTGGGCTCCCAGAAGGCTGTGGGCTGATGCGCAAAGTCTCTTGTCTCAGTTGCCCTGGTGGCCTTCCTTTCCTGCTGAAAGGGTCTTCCTCTTCTAAATTGGTGTCTCTTGGTGCCAGGAGGAGAGCATTGGAAGCTGCTGTGCCCTTTGGCGGAGAAGGCTGCAGCGTACCTTCTTCCGGAGGTGCTGGTGCACAGCAGAGCTGGGGTGATGTGGGCTTGGTGTGCACCCTGAACCTTGATGATGTCAATTCACCGGGTTGATTCATGCTGACACTTGTATTTCTGTGTCCCCCAGTTGCGCAGGAGTCCCATCAAGAAGGTCCGCAAGTCTCTGGCCCTGGATATTGTGGATGAAGATGTGACGCAAAATACGCCTGCCCTCCCCAAGACTATCTGTTTCAAAAGAGCCCAGGTGAGAGGGTAACTGTGCTTGGAGCACTGGTGGAGCTGGCTTCTGCTCCAAAGAAACCCCATGCAAAGCAGCAGCAGGAGCTGTGAAACCTGCAGCTGCCTTTGAACAGTGCATGTGGATGAAGGGCTGGATTTGTTAGCTGGCCTTTTGGCAAGGCCAAATATCAGTGTTGTTAGGGCAAATTAACTTGTTTCCTTACACTTTTCTTCCCCCCCCACCCCTCCCTGCTTTGCAGCCTGTGAATTTCCTGTCGAGGTCCCTGAACCTCTCCTCCTCAAGCAGGAAGAACGACAGTGGTTTGCTCAACAGAGCCTTCGTGCAAGTGCAACCAGAGAAAATGTCCTACACGAAAATGCCGAGCCATTTCAGACCCCCAGCACTGGTAAGCCCTGCAGCCACTGCCCTCCCAGGCAGAAGGTTAGCTGGTAGTGCAGCCCTTGTCCCTCCTTGGGAGAAGGAACGAGGGGACAAAGCTCTGTGCAGTCCTGCATAGAGTCCTGTCCTGAGACAGTCCTCCATGCTGTCAGGGCTGTCTTTGCACCCAGGCTTGGGTCAAGTCATGGGAGTGCTCTGGTAGCATGAATGAGGATGGAAATTCATGCTTTCCATGGCAGGGGGTGAAACTGCAACTGGGGCCGAGTGCGGGGGTGTTTTCAGGTCCCAGGAAGAGCCCAGTTACAGTGTTGTCTTCAATAAGCAGCCTTGGCTCAACCTTCACTAAACACTGCAGCAAGGAGGGTTGCAGCCGTCCCTGGATTAGAGCTGTCTGTTGTGAAAGCTCTTTCTCCTGACAAATAAGTACTCCTGAGCCAGAGTAATTCCTTCCTCTCCTCAGAATAAACCCTACTTAAACACTTCCATTTCTCCTCCTGTCCTAAGCAGGGTTGTATTTTCCTGAGAGCTAATAGATCTGTATAAATAAAGCTTTGGGAATGACTTGAAGGTGACAGTAAGGCAGCTTGCATGGTGTGCAGTGAAATCCCATTGCCCAAAACCAGCAGAGCTGTCTGCGATGTTGCTAGGCTCTCAGGATTTATTGTGCTGGACTGGTGTTGCTAGCAGTGGCAGTTATTTATTAAGGAAGCTCACCTAGCTGTGGGCTGAACCTAAAGCAGTCCCAGAGCCATGCTGTGGCCGCATGAGGTGTTGTTACTGTAAGCAGGTGCTGAAGCTCAAGCTCTGGTTGTTTGCAGTGCATATTAAACAGGTATTTCCAGTCCAGGGAACTGTGCATCTCTTGGCTGCGTTTATCAGAGGGTTTGCAGGGGTTTTCCTAGAGGTTCAAGGTGCCTGTCGTGGTTTTGTCTGGATTGGCCAAGCAGAATGACAGATGGCCCTTCCCTCCCCCCACCAGAGAGGAGAGGAAGAGATAAGGATATTTACGAGTTTAGAAAAAGAACTAAACTACTTTAATGAAAATAATAATAATAAGACAATAGTAAATAATAATATAATAATAAAAATTAAAGGGAAAAAAGTATACAATATATACAAAACCATATCCAGCTCCCAGGATGACGATCGCGTCGCCAGCAGACACAGGAAAAGTCCCAGACTGGAGTCAGCGATGGACAGGAGCTGAATTCTGGAACTAGAGTCAGGAGCGCTTGAATCAGGATCAAAGGCAGACGAACAGACAGGGTCCTCCTCAGACGTCAGCCATTGAATTAAAAAAAAATGAGCCAGAGCCCCCTTTTTCCCCATTGATCCCTCAGCTTTTATACTGAGCATGATGCATGTGGGATGGAATACCCTGTTGGTCACTTTTGGGTCGCCTGTCCCGTCCGCCCCTCCCTACGGGTGGAACCCTTCTACGCTTCTCCACTTCCGACCGTCTAACGGGGTAAAACAGTGAAGTTACCTGACCTTGGTTGTTATAGCAATAAGTCTAAGCAAGAGCCTCTGCACATACCGTTCCTTGGTATAATCAGGTCTTATCACTCTGAGAGGGAACAGTGTCTGAACAATGTGCTGTTAATTTCAGGCTTTAGTCAGTTAGAAGAGGCCCAGCTAAAAAGTAAAATTACAAATCAGAAGTTTGGTTCTGTTTTACTATAAACCAGGACGGTGCCTCATGGGAGCCCTTTATGCATGCAGTTGCTGAAACTACAGGCATCGAATTGCTGTTGAGGATGGTCTTTGACCAATCCAGATCTGGAGATGAGCAGCTCGTGTAGGAGTCGAATAAACCCCAAAGCTGTTCTTGAATCCCTTCCATCCCTCTCGAATCTGTAGCACAAGGAGCTTTACTGGGTTTGTGCTTTGGGGGTTTTGTCTCAAGCTAAGTAAGGGGAAAGCTCTGAAGGGGTACGTGGGTTGTCCTGAAATGGAGCACCCACCTGGGAAACTGCTGAATGTACCCCCCCGGCCTTTGCTAGAAATGACCATCTTGGCTGTCAGGAGCAAGTTCCTCCTGCCTGCAAGATGGGTGCTCCTAAGTCCCAAGTTTTATTTCCCTCTTAGTTTTATTTATTTTTGCAGCCTTTTAAAACAGGATATTGACATTGTGTTTGTCCTCTCCCTTAACTGTGTTGTACATGCGCTTTCTTTTCCCTCTGTAGATGACCAGGGCTTGGAAAGCGGTGGCCTGTGGTGGAACCCGAGACCAACTCTTCATGCAGGAGAAAGCTCGACAATTTTTGGGCATGTTGAAACAGAGTCACACATCAAGGACCTTAATCTTATCATGAAGGATTGTTCTGCTTTTTTTAATTTTATTTTTCTAAAATGTTCTTATAAGGGGAGGGGGAGCCACAGGAAAAAATATCCTCTGCCAGGCTATAGTGTGTGTGGGTGGTTTCTTTCCTTCCATTCCCAGGTAGATCTATATTGTAATAAATTGGGCTAACTGCTGGCTAATGTGTGGAATGCAAGTTTTGGGATCATTACAGAAAGGCAAATGAGGGAGGGGGTGGATGGAGAGCTAATGGCAAGACCTCTCTGTGCAAGACCTGGGCTCTGCAAAAGTAGAAACAGGCAGCCGTGTTCCACCTTGGAGCAGCATGTGCAGCAGGCAGCGGAGACCGGCCTCGCAGCCTGCCTGGATTTCATGTTGGCTGCTCTGGTACCTCAGAATGGCTTTTGTAAAGGTTCCTGCATGTCTGGTGTCCCGCCTTCTGGCTTTCCTCGGGGATGGAGCGGTTCCCCCTCACTCAAGGAAGAGGGAGGGTGTTGTGCACTCGTGGGAGACGTGCTTTAGGGTGACCTGTGTTTGGAGTTGGGCCTTTGCTCCCTGTGGGGCTGTTTGTACTGCCGTGCTGCAGCGGGGGGAAGCGGTGGGTGCCTCTCCTCAGGGCTGTGCTTCCTCTCCAAATAAACGATGGTGCTAACATCACCCTGTTGCTCCGACTCTGACTCTGCCTGGGGCCTCGCCACGCTCGGGGGGAGGCAGTGCTGTGCTGCCGGTGTGGTGAGATGCAGCAAAACACTGGTTTTCATGTGGGATCTTTTATTTGCTGGCAAATGGCTGAATTCTTTTTACTTCTCAGTGTGGGGAAAAAGGAATGGCTTCCCCCCAGCCCTTAGTAGTTTCATGATCTGTTTCAAAATGGTTTTGGCTGCTTCATGGGAAGGTGTTTGAGCTTAGCGTGGCTGGGATCTCTGCAAAGCTGCAGGAGTTGGTGGAGGCTGCAGAGAGCTGTGGGCTGGAGAACGGCACCAGGAGCGCGTGATGTAGCAGAGCCTCTTCTGTCCTTCCTTCAGAGGCCAAAGCCGCATCCATGTAGCCATTTCAGTGCGATAACGGTAGTTCAGTGTCCTGTTTCGACGTAGCCAAGGATGAAATGTGTCAATTGTAGTAGTATATTAGCTTTTGCAGTTGGAAAGGTGCTGGAAAAACTGAAGAGCAACTCACTGGTTGGAGCAGCAGATGAACAGCTCTTTGGGTGAGCCGTGGGGCTGTGATGTGCCATCCTTTGTAAGCCACCAAAGCCATGGTGGCAGATTTGCTTCTGGCTGGGTGCAAATAAGAGGGTCCGTTCAGCCCTGTGCTTCCTAATGGGGTCAGAGTCTGCAGTCCCTTCACAGGGTGGAAAAAGAGCAGGGCTGTAGAAATCTCTCTTTTTTTTTTTTTTTTTTTTTTTTTTTTTTTTTTTTGTTTGTGGTTTTTTTTTTTTTNNNAAAAAAAAAAAAAAATCCTTACTGACAAACTTGTTAATAAAACCTTGGATCCTGGGAAATAAGGGAGTTTTCGAAACCCAGCTCATTTTTCAGTTCTACAAGCTCTGGGCCAAAGTAAATCCATGAAGTCATTTTTATTTCTGTTTCTCAGCGCTGCAGTGTTTGCTTTGGAAAGACGGCTGGGACCACTTGTCTGAAAGCCTGGCTTTAGCTGCTTCAGTTCCTGTTGTTATTTTAAGAGAAATCGTCATAAACCCATCCCTCTGCTCAGGTTTTAGCAGGTTCAGCTGTTCCTGCACTAGGTCACTTTCCAAAAGGAAGCTCAGATTTGCTTTTCCTTCCCGGAGCCGACATGAGCTGGGAGTCCTGAGCAGGCAGTGTCTGCTGGGGAATAAATCAGCGTGTGAGCCTGGCACATATGTTTGGGAGCTGCCCCTAAATTAAAGGATTATGAAGCTGAGAAGTATTAACTGCTGCTGTGATGCTGTAAATCCAGATAGCGCCGGGTGTCCTGTGTTGCAGAGTGCTTATTAAGAAAGACTGAGGGGCAGAAAAATACCAAGGAAAATTACTAAGGCCTGGCATGGTTAATGAGTAAGAAGGCAATTAGCTTTTAATTGGAAAATGGAACTCCTAGTGTGGGTGTTACCAGCCCGGCTTGGCTGTCCCGGGGCTTGGGAATAGGCGCTGCATTTCAGGTGGGGGAGAAAAAAGGCCTTACTTAAAATCATAGAATGATTTGGGTTGGAATGGACCTCCTTTAGAGGTCTGTCTAGTCCAGCCTCCCACAATGAGCAGGGACATCCTCAACTCGATGAGGTCGCTCAGAGCCCTGTCCAACCTGACCTTGAATGTTTCCAGGGATGGGGCCTCCACCACCTCTCCGGGCAACCTGGGCCGGTGTCTCACCACCGTCAGTGTAAAATATTTCTCCCTTATTTCTACTCTTAATCTTCCCTCTTAATTTAAAGCCATTACCCCTTGTCCTGTTGCAACAGACCTTGCTAAAACGTTTATCCTCATCTTTCTTATAAGCTCCCTTTAGGGACTGGAAGGGGCTCTAAGGTCTCCCCGGAGCCTTCTCTTCTCCAGGCTGAACCCCCCCAGCTCTCTCAGCCTGTCCTCACAGCAGAGGGGCTCCAGCCCTCCCAGCAGCTCCGGGGCCTCCTCTGGCCCCGCTCCAACAGGTCCATGTCCTTCTGCTGTTGGTGCCCCAGAGCTGGAGGCAGCGCTGCAGGGGGGTGTCCCCAGAGGGGCAGGATCGTGCCCCTCAGCCTGCTGGCCACGCTGCTGGGGGTGCAGCCCAGGCTGTGGGGGGCTTTCTAGGCTGCCAGTGCGTGTTGACAGCTCATGTCCAGCTTTTCACCCACTAGCACCCCCAAATCCTTAGCAGGGCTGCTCTCCATCCCTCAGCCTGTGCTGGGATGGGGGGTTGCCCTGACCCAGGTGCAGGACACTGCCCTTGGCCTTGTTGAACCTCATGAGGTTCACATGGGCCCATTTCTCCAGCCTGGCCAGGTCCCTCTGGATGGCATCCTGTCCCTCAGGTGTGTCAATGGCACCACTCAGCTTGGTGTCATCTGTGAACTTGCTGAGGGTGCACTTGATCCCACTGTCCATGTCACTGATGAAGATAGTGAACAGCACTGGTCCCAGCATGGACCCCTGAGGGACACCACTTGTCACCAGTCTCCATTTGGACATTGAGACATGGATCAGTGGATGTGCCAATCCAACCACTTCCTCATCCACCGAGCAGCCACACCACACTTGCTGTGTTTTTCTGTTAATTTGGATGCTCTGCTTTATTCCCAGTAAAAACCTCACAGAGCTTGAACTTCCCAGTGGCTGTGGAGTCCTTGGGCTGGAGCTGGAGACCCCTCTTGGTCCAGGGCTCCATGTCGCTGGCTGTGCCCCGACCATTGTCACTTTGAAGCCTCTGCAGTAACACAGCCCTCTCAAGCTGCACAACCGTCTTTCACAAAATCTGGAGATTTAATTTATCTTTAAACGAAGGGCCGGGATGAAAGAGTCCCAGGAGCCTCTTCCATGTGGGAGAGGAATCTCTTCCCATGGTCTGGCTTGCTGGAAAGCTGCAGAAACCCCGAGCTCCTGCTTTATTTTAAACTTTGTATTTGCTTTGGAATTTTGCATTCCTCAACAGAGCAGATGACCCCTTCTTTGAATCCAGACATGGAAAAAGGATTGATTTTTAGCAGGGATGAGACGGGAATGGCAGAGCTGGAGCTCCTGGGTCATGGCAGTGCCCGGACTGCAAGCGGGATGTCGCTTCCAGCTGGGATAAGCCCTGGAAAACCTGGGGAGTGCAAAAACATCGGGGTAAGGGGGGAAAAAAGAGGGGACGACCAGGGTTTTTTATTGTCAGGCTTCCTTCAGGATGGAGCTGGGTGGTGCTGAGCCTGCTCAGCTCCGCAGCCCGGGAGCCGCTGCCTGTCCCTCAAAGGGCTCTGGGCTGCGGGGCTTCTTCCTGCCGGTTGGAGGGATTTCCCAGTCTTTTTATCTTATTTTCACAGGTAATTCTGCTAAAGTGCTGCACAAAGAGCAGGCTGCTCACAGGGGGCACTTTGGCACAGGACCTGTGGGGAGAGCCGTCCTCGCACGCAGCCGCGGAGGGATGCAAACGGTGAATCAAGTGGGTTTTTTTTCCTATTTTGGGGTATTTCCTGTGACTAAAGGAAATAAAAGTCTGAGTCCGGGTTGGACGTGGGCTCTGGGCAACCCGAGGTAGTTGAAGATGTTTCACCAGCTTTATTGCAGCTCGGTGCAGGACGGGAGGCCACGTTGGACCCTGTGATGGGGGCAAGGGGATGCTGAGCGTGGGGTGGATGGCCGGGGCTTCTGCTTTGCCAAAAAATGCTTTGACCCTGGGGATTATTCAAAGCAGTAAAGTGCCTCCTCTCCCCCCTTTGTTTATGGTATTTATTGAGCAGTTGCTAAGCAATAACCTTGTAAAATTTCCCATGTGCTTTTTTTTTTTTGATGTTCTAACCCGTGGGGTTAAAGGTTTAGGAAATTAAAAGGACGATTTTAGCCTGGTAGGTGCATGCTGAGGATTAGCTGAGCAGCTCCTAGATCTTGTGAGAGATGGAGATCGCTGGTGTTGAGAGCTGGCTGCAGCTGGACAGGAAACTAATTGAGCTCTGGAAACTTAAAATTCTACCCCCTGCCCTGTTTCTGGAGTGGGGAAACTGCAACTCTTCTCCACCAGTACAGAATAATAAGAGATTAAAATATGGCATGAGGTCAGGGAAAAGATATTGCTGTGGAAACCAAAGGGTTCGGATTGGGAAATGACTTGGCCATTTGGGGGTTAACTCCCTGAAACTTCTCTTTTCTAATGTTTTCCAAATGGAAATGGCCCTGCAGGGGCCAAGTGAGGGCAGCGTCTGGCTTGTACCATCACCTGGATCATGTGCAACCTAGTGACATAATAGCTCATGAAAGGCAAATTTAAAACTTTATAGGGGTTTTATTTGTAAACGCATTAAGGGTTTTTTGTTTGTTTGCTTTTTCTGGTGGTTTTTTTGTTTGTTTGCTTTTTTTTTTTTTTTTACAAAATACTAGACAGATGTGGTAGGAAAATAAATAGAAATTGCATTCCTAACTCCCCTAGGGATTTTTTTGTTGTTGTTGGTTGGTTTTGTAAGTCTCACCCAAAGCTTTGGCTTCGAGTTGAGGTAGCCAGCCCGGGGGGAGGGATGCCTTGTATCACTATTGTACAGTGGTGCCTCTTAAGGTGTGATTTCTTTTTCCTCCCTTTTTTTCCTCCCTTTTTTTCCTCCCTTTTTTTCCTCCCTTTTTTTCCTCCCTTTTTTTCCTCCCTTTTTTTCCTCCCTTTTTTTCCTCCCTTTTTTTCCTGTGAACGCACATTGTCCTGTCCTGAGTTCGTCCAGCAGCACCAAGCTGCCAAAAGCACCCGGATCCATCCAGCGATGGAGAGCCCAGCTCTTAGCTGTGCTTCGGGCGATGGCCCAGGGCAGCATCTCGCTTTGGACGGGAAGATGCTCCAGCATGTTGCACTGATGTTCACCACATCGTCAGGTGACCAAGGCTGCCTCCCTGCCCCTCGATGCTATGGCAGCCGGAGCTTGGATACGAACCCTGGTGCATAAAAGCTGTGTTTTTATCATCCTGCATCTGCAAAACTGTCACAGCAGCGGCGCTGGGGATGATGCTGCCAAGTGCCTCCGTCCGGGGAGACTGCTGGTCTACAAACTCCACTATCAAATTAGAATCTGCAGGCCTGTAAAAATAAAACCTGTTATCTGTGATTGTGCAGCAGGTAATGGGTGCCAAAATTGGTGTCAGATTTGCCCAAAAGGACTAGATAAACGGAAGGGGAAAAGAAAAAAGTAAAAATTTTAGATTCATCTCTGTTGATGTACTCGTCTGTTCCCGGGGTTAGTGTAAATGGAGGTTTGAATTAAGCCAAAACAGCTCGAGTTAATGTCTAAATCTGCCATTTCTCAGGCCTTGCAGAAGCAGACAAACACAAAATCAATGTTCTCTAACTGTTGCTAAGTTTTCTTTACAGATTAATTTATGCCTAATAATCCCTGCAGCCAGGGGCCTCCGGAGCCTTCCCTGGCATGGGGCCGTATCCTGCCCCACAGCTGCCTCCCGCCCATGGATCCTGGGCTGCCGTGGCAGAGGGAAGGTGAGAAAAGCCTGCCTTCCCCCCAGGACTGGGGCTGCTGGCAGCTGCAATCCCTCCTCCAAACCCAACCCTGCTCTACCTTCAGGGGCGCACACAGCATCCTTCCCTTGCAAGGAAGAAAACCTTTTTTCTCCCTGCTCCTGCTGTCAGGCATCTTTATTTCGAGGGCGGTGAGAAGCACCACGCTGTGGAAGCGCGGCCGGACTAACACCCCGATTTACCCGCTGGACCCAAGTTGAGCCAGATCATTTTATCTCTTTTTATTAGAGTTTATTTCTGGTCTGAAGGCTTGTTCTCGGCGCCCGCCGCTAAGGGGGAGTGTTGCCACGCCGCAGCGCCGGGACGCAGCAGGGCGGCGGGTCCCGTCCGTCCCCGCGGCCGCTTCCCTGCGGGGCTTCGGGACGGGCGGGAGTGCGGGGCTGGGCGCCGCATCGCCCGGGGCGCGGGGGAAATGCCCCCGTGCTTTGCATGGAAGGGCAGAGTGACGCGATTTTCATCCTTGGGCAACAACGGCAAGTATCATTCCCTTGTAACCAGATGGGTTTGACAGCTTAGGATCGTAGAATGGTTGTGGTTGGAAGGGACCTCTAAGATCATTACCCCAACACCGCTAAACCATGTCCCTCAGCACCACATCTACAGGTCTTTTAAATGCCTCCAGGGAGGGCNCTTTATGTCGAGGGCGGTGAGAAGCACCACGCTGTGGAAGCGCGGCCGGACTAACACCCCGATTTACCCGCTGGACCCAAGTTGAGCCAGATCATTTTATCTCTTTTTATTAGAGTTTATTTCTGGTCTGAAGGCTTGTTCTCGGCGCCCGCCGCTAAGGGGGAGTGTTGCCACGCCGCAGCGCCGGGACGGAGCAGGGCGGCGGGTCCCGTCCGTCCCCGCGGCCGCTTCCCTGCGGGGCTTCGGGACGGGCGGGAGTGCGGGGCTGGGCGCCGCATCGCCCGGGGCGCGGGGGAAATGCCCCCGTGCTTTGCATGGAAGGGCAGAGTGACGCGATTTTCATCCTTGGGCAACAACGGCAAGTATCATTCCCTTGTAACCAGATGGGTTTGACAGCTTAGGATCGTAGAATGGTTGTGGTTGGAAGGGACCTCTAAGATCATTACCCCAACACCGCTAAACCATGTCCCTCAGCACCACATCTACAGGTCTTTTAAATGCCTCCAGGGAGGGCGACTCTGCCACTTCCCTGAGCAGCCTGTTCCTTTGACAACCCTTTTGGTGAAGAAATTTTTCCTAATATTCACGGCAAACCTCCCCTGGCACGACTTGAGGCCGTTTCCTCTTGTCCTATCACTTGTTCCTTGGGAGGAGAGACTNGTACTCCAGACCCCTCACAGCTCCCTTGCCCTTCTCTGGACACGCTCCAGCCCCTCAATGTCTTTTCTGTGGTGAGGGGCCCCAAACTGGACACAGGATTTGAGGTGGTGCTTCACCAGGGCTGAGTCCAGGGCGACCATCACTGCCCTGGTTCTGCTGGCCACGCTATTCCTGATACAGGCCAGGATGCTGTTGGCCACCTGGGCACACTGCTGGCTCATATTCAGCTGGCTATCAGGATTTTTTCTGCTGGGCAGCTCTCCAGCCACTTTTTCCCAAGCCTGTAGCACTGGCTGGAGAGAAAGCAGTTGACCCACAAAGCTCTTTGAGGCCTGAGGAGGACGGATGCTGATGAAGAGCTGGGAGACCATGATGAGGATGGAGGCAGGTGGATGGACAGTCTGGTGAAATGGGCTTTCCTGCAACAGGATTGAGTGGAATAAGAGAAAAAATGCTGCAAAGCCTGCTGTGGAAGTGGTCCCTCCCTGCCTGGAGAAGAGAGTTAAAAACAGGGGTTAGTCACTTGTTAAGGCAGGGCAGCTCGGGATCTCTGCTTTTGGGCACTTCCGCAGGGGCTGATGCTCATGTCATAATTTATGTGCTCAAGTTGACCTCAAGGTTATTTCCCTGCTCTATGAGATACACCAGATATGTATATGCCATTCAACCCTTTCCCTCGTTAGGACTTCAGTCCCCTTGCCTATGAAATGCAGATAACCCCATTCATCTAATTTTTTTACCTCTAGCTACAAAGGGCTTGGGGATCTACAGATGCCAAACACGCTTGTTTATGACTTGCTGGAGTTAGAGTTGTGAGTTTTCTTCAAAAATACTTTCTGTTTTCAGTTTCTTATTTCATTTCAAATGTCATCCTTTTTCTCTTCTCCCAGGGCCACCCAGGGATTTTATTCACAGAATCGGAATGAGCTGCAAAAGGGATAAAGATCATTCATGGGAACCTTGAAAGAATTGTCTGAGCTCTATGAAACGAGGATTAAAAATAAAACAGGTGGGTGAAGCACAGGCTCCAGCACGAACACCTTATAAACACTTGTCCGTGAAACCGAGAGCTCTTCCCACAGTGCTGTTCGCTCCGCACGGGAAGGAGCGGCTGTATCCATCTCGCAGGCGGGTAAACGGGAGCACAGCCTGGGGGCAGGAAAATACAGCAGGTTAGAGAACCTGCCAGCTCGTTGTGAAACATGTTTCTGCTGCGTCGCCCCTGTGTAAGCTGGCCAGGGGAGCGCTGCCAGGGGTTCTTTGAAAGCTGGCGCCAGCAGAAACCTCCAGCTCCCAGGGAAGGGAAGGTGAGGTGAGGAGGAGGAGGGAGAAAGCCGTAATCCCGTGCTGCCTTCAAGCACAACCTTCTGGCGCTTTCAAAGCAGGTGTAAAACAAAGGGCTATGATGATCACTGCTGCCCAGCGTGAAAGGGACCCATTTGGATCGGTGGCAGCGGGGTGAGCTCCCTGGAGAGGCTTCATACCTGCGAATGACTCTTGAGCGCCTCTTTGTCTTGGCTACCCAGCTTGGTGACGTCTGTCTCTTGGCGACGGGAATGTTGCTGGCACCTCAGGAAAGGAGTCGCTGAGGAAATCTCTCTAAGGGCTACGTTTGTCTTTCCCAAACCCTTGTGAGCACATCACGCAGAGCCTTTCTGGTGGCTCAGTGAACCCCGGATCAGCTTTGTGTTGGTGCCTTCCCATGCGTTACCCAGACAGTGGGAGCTCTGTTACATGTGGATACCCCACATCCTGTACCAAAAACTCTTTTGTGTTGACTGGACCTTATTTAAAAGTTAGGCAATTATGCACAAGCACAGCAGTCCGGACATCTGGATGGGGCTTTGAGCAGCCTGGTCTAGTGGGAGGTGTCCCTGCCCATGGCAGGGGGGTTGGAACTAGGTGGTCTTTAAGGTCTGTCGCGGGTGGAGTGATTGACTTCACTAGTAAGAGAGTAGTAGTGAAATATTTATTAACATAAAACAGTGATTTAACAAAGTTAGTAGTGAAAAGTGTTTTATGAGATTTGATGGCAAGGTACCCTTGATTATTTACTGCATAGAGGCCAGGGTCAGTCGAACTGCCAGGGAGACCCTCCTGTTGAGGCACAAGGTTCAGAAAGGACCCCCCGGCTTTCTAAACTTCTCAGAGAGGAGTCTAGATGCAATCCTAGTCCCAGACTTAGTCAATGGTTTGTATCTAAAGGATTATATATGCACAATCAATCCTTATATCACTTAGCTAAGATTTCAAAGTTCAGCGTGCTATTAGTCACTTACTGAGAATCTGCTGCAGCAAGGAATCTCTCAACCTCGAGGAATAGAACCTTAAGCGAGCGTCCCACTGAAGGGGAGATGCTGGCCTGCAGCCCGCTGCCGTGCAGGAGAGCTCAAAGGGCTCTTGAGCTGCACACTGTTTATAGAGTAAGATAATTGACTTATGGTTGTATTTCCATGGGAACAAAATATCTAGGTCCCCACTCCAGACGGTGTTTTGACTGTGTTGCCAGCCATGCCTCAAAGTCCGGGTGCAACTCATAACAACTCCCACTGATGGTTATGGCCGGGGCAGGAGCCGGGGGGATGGGGAAGGGGAGAGCACACCACCACAAAGGTCCCTTCCAACCCAAACCATTCCATAATTCTAAGATCAGCACCTCGGCTCAGCTGAGCTTCCCCGTGAGCTGGTTCTGTGCCTGTGTGGCAGATACCTCCATCCAGACCATCTTTCCCTTCTCCCAGCTCCCGTCCATCAACCCCGGACCTGCTGAGCATCTCCAGCTTTGCACGTCTCCGGCATCTACTTCTCATTGGTCCATTCCTTGGGGCTTTCTGAGACTATGACCGTGATCCAGCAATGGTGTGCTGCAGGAAAGCTTCCTTTGCCCAGGTAGATTTATCTGTTACACGTGGTTGGGGGCGTCTGAAGGGCAATCGGTTGCACTACATATTATTTACTGCCTCTTGGATGAAGTAGGTCACCAATCCATCTTGGACTTATTTTATGTGATGCACAGGCAGCGAGATCCTTTCATCCCTGCTCTCCTCCTCCTCACCCACAGCTGATAGAAGGGAGGACTGTGAAATCCCGAGGAGAAAGGCCTGATCCGGTGCCGTGCTGGCTCTTGGTCTGCGGGAGCAGAGGCTGTGGCCCCAGGGAGGATGGCTTGTGCCGGGGCAGTGGGCTCATGGACTGCCCGCGTGCTGAGTTTGGTTTGCCTTGAGATGCTGGGCTGCAAACCTCAGTGGCCCAGGGGATGCTCCCCAAGCACTTTGCCCTGGTTTTGCGTTGGGCAGGGGTTTAACATGTGGTATTTATGTTAGAAAAGGCAGGCTTAAGCGTAAAATGTTTCAGTGTTATTCCTTCTGTTGTTTTTTTCTGGGTAAGTGACCTCGAGAGGTGTCTTTTAAGATAAAGTGAAGGGAGATGAACCCATTTTCTGCTTGGTAAAATGCCATGCTGTGTCTGTCGAGGGTCTTTTGGAGTATTCTGTGGCTGGCTGGAGACCTGCTAAGTTTCCTCTGTTATTAGGAACAAGCCATAATGAAATACAAAACTTTCCCCATCTCTCTCCCTTTTCTTGTTTAAGATTCTGGTCGGGGGTTTTACCCGTGCCCATCTGGCTCTGGGCTGGCTGCTTTCCCCTCCTGCCCCTGGGGCCACGTCCCTGGGACAAGGGCGATGCCAGGACATCAGAATGACTTTGGGAGGTGGGGATGACCAGGAGCCAGATTGGGGTGGGAAGCTGGTGAGAACACAGCAGGGTAACTCAGTACAGACAAAGAGCTCCAACTCTGTATCAGCCAGCAAAGACGAGGAAGGCAAAGCTGCTGTTTCTGAGGATAAGTCCTCCTGGGGGAAAAAAAAAAAAAAGCCCTTTTGGGTGTTACTGATAAGGAATCTACTAAATTCCTCCTTTCTGCCTTCCCCCATCTCTGCAAGAGATCATTCAGCTATTCAGCTAAGGCTTAGCACAGGGGGCTTTTGAAAGCATCTCGGTGCAAGTGCTTGGAAAATGCTATCATTTAAATCCATAATAGCTCTGTTAGGAAACAGGCCCCGGGCATTGCACGTCAGCTCTTGGTGTCGCAGAGTCTACGTCTGGTAACGCTTCGCATCGCCCACGCCGTAAATAATGTGAGTGAAAGGCACCACCAGCCTGCCGGGGCTCACAGGCAGCCTCAGACCACGGGCCAAACAGTGGTCCAGCGTGGCCGGGGGGGCTCCCAGCCCAGGCTGGGGGTGTGTGACGGCGCCTGGTGTCCTCGCAGGCAGGACGCCCTCCCAGACGAGCTCTACTGGGACATCTGCCTGCTGTCGGTGGGGCTGCTTGCCCTGCTCTCCAGTGGGGCTTCTCCATTGGGTGGGAAGCGATCAGTGCATCTTTTTCTTGGAAAAAAGCAATACAGTTTCTGGAAGCAAACCTTGGATTAAACAGCTGAGTGCCATCCACTGTGTGACGCTCAGACAGCCGTGTGTAGCAGGAGGCGTGAGTAAACCCTGCTTAGCCTGAGCTTTTGGTGGCAGTATTGAGGTTAAAGAGGAAGGTCTGTTAGATCCTCCACTGATGTCTCCCACTGTTCTTCTGATAAAAGATGGAATTAGGAGATTTTGAAAGCGCTGCTGCAGTTACTGAAATGCTTTTACATCACTTAGTGCTTGCTTCTGCCCACACATGCTTCTGAATAATCATAAGTTTCTTCTATAATTATGTTTATTACACACTTGCTATGGTGATACGCTATCCTGCACTGTGGATGAGACCACCGCCAAGCTGGAATTCTGCTCTGGGCGAGCAGCTGATTCCCGGGGCACGGGAGGGAAATCCTTCAGCAGTCTTTCTGTCCAGCTCCCCCTGCCCACGACGGCGTCACAGCAGGTTGCACAGAAATTAATAACGTGATCATCTTACTTAGGTATTTCAGTACCAGCAAGCTAATTAATAATGATGGGTCAACAATTTTTAGGCTTTTAGGATTAGCAGCAGGTTTAGAAGAGGATCCCATGCATGTCTGAGCCGCGGTGTGCGGATGTAGGCAGAGAGGTTGCAGTAAATGACATATGACCCACATTTTGAAGCTTTTAAAAAAATATGTTTACGTCTTGTATATGAAGGTTAAAGACTTAATCCTCTTCTCTCCCACCTGCCTCAATTTATTTAATCCCTTTTATTTAGGACAAAACAAAGACTTTTGCTTTATCAGGTTAATGACGTTTTTGGGTGAGATGGCCCAGCTCCCTAAACTTCACGTTATTTTATGAATTGCCTCCTTGATGTGTTGCAGGGGCGAACTGGCAGCTGAGGTGTGGGTGAGATCTCATGTCCCAGCGGAGGGTTGCTGAGACTCAGAGATAATGGAACTCCACACGTGAGCTCCAGTTGAGGAAATCCACGATGTTTGCAAGGGCAGCTGTGATACTCTTGTGGGTGCTGGCCCATCTTGAGCTCTGGCTCCCGTCATGGTTGTACCTAAAGGCTATTTTGCAGTGACCTCACTTGGGGGTTGAAGGAAGAGAAGTTCCTCAAAGTCTTCAATTCCTTCTGAACTTAGGGTAAGACCATATAGTCCAAATAGTGGAGAACTCCTGGAGGTGGCACCCCTCAGTTTGCTTGTCAGCCTGGTGTCCCAGCCCTGTAGCAGCCACGGATGATAGGACTGGAACACCTGCCATGTTGAAGGCTGAGAGAAGGGCCAGCTTTGCCCGCAGAGTCGAGCCTGGAGAGCCCCTTGGTCTCAGGTGGCCTCTGTGCAGGAGGTGATGGAGCAGAATTGGCTTTAAACATGTCCTTTCTGAAAGTGGTTTGATGTGGGGATGAATCATCTGGATGAGTTGGCCAGGACTCTGCATCTAATTGCTGAACCAGGGTGTACGTCTTCCTCCTGTCTTGTAGTACACGGCGAGATGCGTGCTGTAGGTGCTGGGCTCTGCAGATGGTGTTTGTGTGAGGGTAGAGCACCTTGTGGCTGGCACAGCACCTTCCTGACATGTTTGATGCTTATACCAGCCTGGCCTGGTCTGAAGCCAGTGCTAATGCTTTGTTTAGCAGAAGGTTGGATGAGACGCCTCCAGCCTGACTTATCCCATTGTTTTGCAACACTGCAAAGTCTTGCCAGCCGCCCCTGGGCACGGATAATTGCTCTCACCTTGCCGCCCGGGCCGACGTGGCTAACACAAGCCACCACTCCCTCGGTGGGCTGTGGGTGGGGGCCAAGGACTCCCCACGTGTTGCTGCACTTCAAGTCATTTGGTGTATCGGAGAGATGGCAAGACCCCACCTCCCTCTGCAGAGCTGCATCATGAAGCCTTTGCCATGGTGACTAAACCTTTCCTACCCACTTTGTCTCCTGGGGCATTGTCATCACCTCTTCCTTTCCTCCATCCTTTCCTGCTTCTTCTCTCTTTTCCTCTGAATACCGTTAACCTCAGGAGCACAGGGATGATCCTTCAGACAGGAGCTCAGCCAGCTCAGCCCCTCTGAGAAAGATCCCTCCTGCATCCCCGCAGGGACCATCTCCCGTCTCGTAGGAAGGAGACCCTCAAGGAAGAAGGCCCTGGAGCAATGAGCGATGGGTGCATGGCAAGGGGTGCCGTTGGCACCCTGCAATGACTACCAGGCAGCGAGTGCGGGCAGCCTGCCTGCTGGCTGCCTACCTGCCTGCTGGGAGCCCGCCAGCCGCGCTGCAGAGCCTGCCGGATACCAATAGGGTAATCAGTGCATAAGCCACTAATTAAAATATAAGTATGCTGCAGTGAGAAGGTGCTTGTGCAACGGACCTTGAAATGCACTGTTTGCATAGTTGATGAGAGAGAGTTAATGCTCCTACAGCAATTGGAAATGAAAACCCCTGGGCTCGCCCCACTGTTTTTGGCTACCCGACCTGCAGCGCTGGTGGTCCTTGTGCTGCTGTGAAAGAAGTCCCCGCTCCAACCTGGGGTCATCCCAGAGGCTACAGCCCTTGCAGCAGAGCTGTGGATAAAATCTCGGTTCAGTTTATCCTGAAATTGTGTCTCAAGGTGCTAGTTGTGATGTTTGGGGAGGGAGGGGCTGACCCAGCCGCTCTGGGGAGCAGTGACCAGGTGTGAGCTAGCCGTGGCAAGGAGGTGGCCTGGGACCTGCAGCCTCTCCTGCTCCTCGGTGACTCCTCTCCCGCAGCACCCCCTGTGAGCCGGCTATCTGCTCGCCCCCACCTGCAAACTGGAGGTGTGTGGGGGGGCTCAGTTTAATCACTGTTTTGCCAAAGTGCTTTGACATCACTGCAGGAAAAATGCAGTCTTAGATGGTTCGTATAACGAGCCACACGCGGTTCGCTCTTCTCTCGTTCTTGCCCGTCCATGAGGCCTGAGCGGATTCAACATTTACTCAGGTGGCAAAGTTAAACATGGTCAGCACACCTCTTAAACACATTGGCACACAAATTAAGGGTGAACTACAATAGATAATCCCTCTTATAATGAGCACGGAAAATTAAACAGAGAGGGCAGGAATTAGGAGTCTCTCTATTTCCCACAGACTATTCCCAAGGAAGTTTCTTACCACCTTTGCTGGGCAGGGGCTGCCCTGCAGACCACGGCTGTTGCTTTGCCTCCAGATGTGTAAACGTCCAACCATTTTCTGCCGTTTTCTTCCCCCTCCAAGCAGTTGTGCCTGTTCAAAGTGCCTCCTTCCCCCAAGCTTTGATGCTGCAGCAAAGTGTGAGTCGTAGAAGATGGAGCAGGAGCCCAAGCTCCGTGCGCTGCTGAAGCTCGGTGTGAGTTTTGGGCCAGGGCTGGCCTGGAGCTGAGCTAAGTCCCCCGTGTCGGTGCAGGGTTTTTTTGTGAGCTGCTTAATTGGGGTTGTTCTCACAAGAAGGCAGAGAAATACTACAATATGAGGGGGGACGAGGTGTGTGTGGGTCTGCACTGGGGAGCCTGGAGCCGCGCTCTTCAGCTCTAGCCATGGAGCAACATGTCTGCCCCTCTGTAACGGGACACAAAATGGAGTGTGGGAAAAAACACTGTGGAGGAAAACTTGAATTTCTGGAAAATTCTATCTCGGCACCCAGGTGGTGATGCGGGGTCTGCCCTGGGGCGGGCTGGGATGTCTGCTGCAGGGAAAGCGGCATCACCAGGGCTGGGCAGGGAGCGAGGGATGCGCAGGGGTCCCAGGCCGGGAGGGGGTCCCTTCGCAGGAATCGCCTTTCCGAGCCTGGCTTTCTGAGAAACGCCACCCCGGCATGTGGGAAGAGGCGCTTTGGTTTTATTTGCTGAAGGGGGGGATCTTCCAGCTGCCACATACTTAATGGCTTCCTAGGGCCATTCATTAACCTGACAAGTCACCCAGCGAACCCAGAGCAATGATTCTAGCGGCTTGCCAGGACATCTCTTTTTACCCCAATAAACTTTTCCCCTCCCTCTAGCTCGGCTGATGAATCTGCCCTGAAGTGCAGAGAAAGGGTATCTCCAAAACAATGATTCCCCGTCCAAAGATTTGTGAGCAGCCAGCCAAACAGTTCCAGCCACGGAAAGACACGAGAAAGAACATCATTCCCGAAAGCGCTGCATTATTGATTAAGCATTTGTGATCCATAAAACATCGTAACAACGGGGGGATGGCTGCCGAATGAATTCTACCAAAAAAGCTCTTCTTTCGCTATTTCTGATCCTCAAGGACGAGGGTAAAGTAAGTTTAGTACGGAGCAGGAATTCATTTGTATAATAATGGTTTTTGATGACTCGCAAAGGTTATTTTATGATTAGCCATCTAATTATAAAATGGCCAACAATTTCATCTTATCCAAATCTGCATCAGCTAAATTATGAAGTGCCCTTGTTTTATGCAAATTCTGGAAATATTGCTTCTCTAACCTCCCAACCCCGCTGTCTGTCAATAAGGCTTGCGTGGAGCATAAATCTTAGGGCAGTGCCAGAGCTGGCTTCAACTGCAAATAAAACGTGGAGAATTAATTTGGCGGGTGGTGAATGACGGTGGAGGTGTGGGCACGGGGCAGGTGTGGGTGCCTCACCCCGTGGTGTGGCTGGAGCTGGGCCACCCCTTCCAGGGAGGTGCTGGGTGGGCACAGGGGGGTGGGAGGGACGTGCATGTCCCGGTGTGGGTTTATCGATCAGCCGAGAGACTGGAAATGGGAGATGTCCTCCCGTTCAGGCTGTGCAACACTGGAGGAGATCTGCCCCATGTTGGCTTTGCTGCATGCTCCATCCTTCCTCAGCCTTTGATCCCCCTCAACCAGGGAGAACTTACAGCAGCTTTCCAGTATCTGAAAGGGGCTTACAAGAGAGCTAGAGAGGGCTTCACACTGGAAGAGAGTAGATTTAGATTAGATAACAGTAAGAAATTTTTCACTGAGGGGGGTGAGCCCCTGGCCCAGGTTGCCCAGAGAAGCTGTGGCTGCCCCATCCCTGGAGGGGTTCAAGGCCAGGTTGGACGGGGCTTGGAGCAGCCTGGGCTGGTGGGAGGTGTCCCTGCCCAGGGCAGGGGGTGGCACTGGGTGGGCTTTAAGGTCCTTTCCAACCCAAACCATTCTGTGGTTCTATGAACCTTTGAACCACCTACTGGTTTCTCTCTGCTTTAATTTCTCTTGGTCAGCTGGGGTCAAGAATATTTTTCTCTCTGTTTCCTCCACATGGCAGGAGGATGGCTCTGAGGAGCACTGCTGAAAGGTCTTGCAGCCATGGGCCATAAAGTACAAGTTCCTCCTGGGGCTTGTCCGCTCCCAGTACTGCGGGATGGTGGCTGGGGGAAACTGAGGCACAGGGCTCTGCCCAGGGTCCAACCTCCCACAGGGCTTGTGCATGGCCGCGTCCCTGACTGTGCTCACGGGCAGGACTTCGCATGGACAGTTTGTAGTGTCTGAGCAAAAGTACAAGTTCCAGGGACCATCAGAAATGGAGATCCAAGATCGTGCTGGACACAGGCTTGTTTAACTCTGTGATTGCTAACGAGCTGCCAGATGATGTCCAAGGTGCAGGGTGGGCTGCTGTGACCCCCGGGCAGCCTCAGGGTGAGCTCGGGGGGGACCTGCAGCGGCACTTCTGGAATTAAATAAGTCTTTACAGAGAGCGGTTGTGCCAGCGGCAGAGATCAGGCTGGGCAGGGGACGGAACCCATCAAGCTCTGTTCCTTGTGCTCCGTGATCCACAGCCGGCTGGGAGCACTGGGAACAGTAAACTTTATGGCTTGGTTACAGTGTCCTTCCTTAGAAGTGAGATGTGCTAAAAAAACCGCTTGACCTGCAGACAGTAGAATTTAAAGCACAGTCAACGCAGGTATTAAAATTGACTGTTGAAGCATTTGCAACCGCAGAGGAATTTTGGAAAGGGGTGCCAGCCTTTGGAAAGGCGATGTGAGGGTAGAGCACGGTGCCCGTGACTCGTCCTTCGCTTTGTGCCAACCAAGAGCACCACCTGTCATATCTGTCAATGGGAGATAAAAGTGCCTTGAAATATTTGTGTATGACAGAAACTACGTGGGACGACTGAAATGCCTTGAAATCCCGGGAGGTGCGGTGTTTCTGGCAGCGTGAGCTGAGGGGCTTTGCTGTACTTAGAGGTGGGCACGTCTGAGACTTGGATGCGGACGGGCATGGGACTATGCAGAGCTGTTGTGGAACCACTCTGCGGGTGTATTTAAGGCTGGTTTGCTTGGAAGGGAGGCTGATTTCCTCGTGCCTGAACTTTGGGAAAGAGAGTTGATTTGGAAAAAGTTAAAATAGTATTTTTCCCTTTTGACAAGCGAGGAGGCAAAAGAAATTGTTGCTTCAGCCTTTTGGTTACAACTCTCTGAAACTGAGCATCTTGGCTGCTCCTGGGAGAGGACTTTCCTGCCAAAATGTGCATCTTCTCTCATAGCACTGGGGAAGGCAATACTGAAATAAAATAGTCTGAGACTGGTGATTCTTACAGAGCAGGATGAAAAAAAAAATCCACGTTTTCTATTCACCAAATCAGGTGTTTGGGTTTTTTGCTACTGTTCACGTTCCTGTTAAAATGAGCTTTTAATGAGGGGCTTGTGCCCATATCCCTGGGACTGGCCGGGTCTGGGCGAGCTCCTGAGGAGGTGGTGATGAGAGCAGAATTAGGAGGTGGTTTGGGAAAGCCTGGAAGATTTTCAAACGGGACAGCTCAAAGTGATAGTTGCTTTGGGACAGTCCTTTCGGGAGCAGGTCGTGGCCCTGGTGGGGCTCCTGGCAGGGGCAGGGATGGGGGTCTCGGTGCTCGAAGCAGGGAGAGAGCAAAGGAGGAGAAGAAGCGCCAGCAAAGGGGGTGGAAAGGAGGATTATAAAGATTAGGTCCAATTAGATACGTGCGCTTTAAACATCAGATCCTATTAAACACTCCTGGTTTAAAACCAGGCCCTATTATATGGTTGCAGCTTCCAGACAAAGTCCTGTTAAGTGGAACTGCTTTGAAATCCAGGGCCTCAGACACAGCCATTATGAAGATCAGGCCCTCTTAAATATATTCAGTTTGAAGAGTAGGCTCTGTTAAACACAGGCAGTTCAAAGCTGGCCTCCAATTAAGCAGGGGCGGTTGGAGAACCGGAGCTTGTGGGGAGAAGGGGGACCCGTGGAGCAGCTCCGTGCATCTGCAGCTCCTCCCTGGTGGGAATGAGCCTCTGTCCAGCCATGGGCAGGATGGTTGTGGTCCCACTGGCATGTGGTGAATTACCCCAGATTGGTTCTGCAGCATGAAGGAAGCTTAAGGTGGTCTCCAGGCTGGTGGAGACCAGAGGCTTGACGCATCAGGAGAGGTTTGGAGGTGATGCTCGCTGGAACAACTGGGGACTAGTGGAATATTGCTGATGGGATCAGGGGCCTGAGAATTTGGGGGAACAAAAGGTGGTTGTCCTGAGAACGTCTCTGACTTTCAGAGCGCGTCAATGGGCTGTAACATCTGAACTCTTCAGACCTGGGTAGGATCCAGGGCCATGCCATAGGTGAGACGGTTGTGCAGATGGGCAGGTACATTCTGG
>VXBH01003240.1:399988-465472 GCA_013400035.1 Rynchops niger
TTACCGCTTCTAATTCACATGACTTGAAGACCCGGGGCTTTAATGAGCACGGAGGCTAAGACCTGCGGTGATAGATGAGAGTGCTGTCAGCTCTCATATCTTCTCATGCTGATCTGTCCTCTCCAATTTGCTCCTCTCCCTCCCCTGTTCCGCTCCTAGGAAGGAGATGTGTGTACCTGGCCCTGGCTGGTGCTCCCTTGGCAGCCGGTGGGTACCCATGAGGGAAGGGTGGCAGCACTCGGGAAAACAAACAGCCCCTTTTCCTGCCACCTTTGCTGGGCTCAGATAACGCCTGCACAGCCCAGGGTGTTGCTCGAAAGCCATGGTGAGGATGAATTTGCTGCGTGCACGCTTGAAATCCTCCCCCTCTACTCTGTCCTGGTGAGGCCGCATCTGGAGTAGTGTGTCCAGTTCTGGGCTCCCCGGTTCAAGAGGGACAGGGAACGGCTAGAGAGGGGACAGCAAAGGGCTACCAAGATGCTTAGGGGACTGGAACATCTCTCTTAGGAGGAAAGGCTGAGGGACTGGGTCTTTTTGGTCTGGAGAAGAGAAGACGGAGGGGTGATCTTAAAGGGTGGGTGTCAGGAGGATGGGACCAGGCTCTTTTCAGTGGTGCCCAGTGACAGGACAAGAGGTAACGGGCACAAACTTGAACATAGGAAGTTCCATCTCAACACGAGGAGGAACTTCTTTGCTGTGAGGGTGGCAGAGCCCTGGCACAGGCTGCCCAGAGAGGTGGGGGAGTCTCCGTCTCTGGAGACATTCCAACCCCGCCTGGACGCGTTCCTGTGCCACCTGCTGTGGGTGACCCTGCTCTGGCAGGGGGTGTGACTGGACGATCTCCAGAGGTGCCTTCCAACCCCGACTGTTCTGTGATTCTGTGAAATCGTGCCTGGTGCATGAGGCATGCATGGTGGCGAGGTGGGGAATCTGCCCCCGGACACGCAGGGAGGCACGAGAGAATGCTTTGGGTCCCCATGGCCACAAGCAGTGTGAGACGAGACTTTGAGGTAGGGATGGTGCCCTGCTCTGGCCCAACCTGTGTCCCTCATGCTCTTTGGTCCTGTTTGCTTGGCTTCTTAGCGAGAGGAGCATGAGAGAGTCTCCTTTCAAGCCCTCTCCTGTGGGTGACCCTTTAGACCTTGAGGAAAGTGAGTAAAACTGCAAATGAATCCCTGAGGGGCGGTGGGGGGAGGCTGAGGGGATGAGGACTGGGCGGTCCCTGTCCTGCTGGCGAGGCGTCATCTTTGGGGCAGCAGGGCTATGCCGACATGGTCTGGGTGAGCTGAGATGCTGTGGAAATGTCCAAGCTGGCTCAGGGAGGGACACCGCAGCGTCCAAGAGCCCCCGTGTATCTCTGCAAGGAAGGTTGCACCAGAGAAATGCTTGGGGACCTGTCCCAGCAGGACGAGTTGTCTGGCCTTGTCCCCATCCTGGCCACAATTTTGATATTTCAGCTGGCCGTGATGGAGGAGCCCTGTCCCGTGGGCAAAGGCCACCAGGACGGGC
Source organism: Rynchops niger (assembly GCA_013400035.1). Lineage (NCBI taxonomy): Eukaryota > Metazoa > Chordata > Aves > Charadriiformes > Laridae > Rynchops > Rynchops niger. The sequence continues at coordinate 401,498 of VXBH01003240.1, forward strand.
AGGGTGCTGCCTCCCCCAGCGCAGAGCAGCGAGGTGAAATCGCGAGGTGTGAGGACATGGGCCATGCTAAAGGAGCAAGTGCAGAGCAAGCGAGTCTCTCGGCGCAATATTTCTATGCACGAGGTTTCATTTTCCTTTCATCTTTCTATCTACTTCCTTTTTTTGAAGAAGCAGCAGATGAAAGAGCCCACCACTCGCATCAAACCCCTATCAAGTGCATTAAAGGAAATGTTTTTGGCTTCATGGTTTGCTTTGAAGGAACCAGTGGCAAAATGAGCTAGGAAGGCACAAAAGACACCCCAGCTACTTTAGCTGCATTTCCAGTGTCAGAAATTCGTTTTCTGAAGTAATCAAGAAGCAGGTGCTTGAAGAGGATGCACGAGGCCGCATCTTCAAGGTGCACTTTAGCTCGGCTTCTTGGCTTCTGCAGCGCCCCGGGGATGGCTGCAAACTGCCCCAAAATTACCTCTTCCACTCAAAACAAGTCGCAGGCTTTTGGGATGGTGGGGACAAAGGTAGAGATGCAGAAACATTTCAAAAGATTTTTTTTTTTTTTTTTCTGGATAGAAGCCTCTGTTTTAAATTCCTTCTCCCTTTTGAATGCAATAACTGAGATGTGATGGCTCCCTGTATCAGGAACGCGGTCGTGGCCGGGGCTGGGGAGATAGCTGTGCGGGGTGATGTGCGAGGTGATGCCAACAGCCGGGCGTGCGGTGCTGGATGTGGGAGCGGAGGGTTAGTTGGGCTCTCCCACCTTCTAGGAAATTGCTTCCCCTGCATCAGGGGCTTTGGGACCAGCATTTAATAACGGGGCAGATTGCACACCGTGATTGCAAGCATCTTAAACAGGGAGATGTGGCCATTTTGTATTTTCCTGTGTGTGAGCTATAAATAGTAGCCCTTGTGTCTAGCCATGTGAAGGTTAATAAAACCAAATAAAAAATGAGTTCTGTTCAACAAGGAGGGTCGCTGATGGCATTCCAGCAAGCTCCTTGGGCTGGGACAGCGCTGCTCAGTGCTCTGTGTTGGGGTCCCTGATCCCTGAGATACATGATACAAACTTGAACATAGGAAGTTCCGTCTATACATAAGGAGAAACTTTGCTGTGAGGGTGGCAGAGCCCTGGCACAGGCTGCCCAGAGAGGTGGGGGAGTCTCCGTCTCTGGAGACATTCCAAACCCGCCTGGACGCGTTCCTGTGCCACCTGCTGTGGGTGACCCTGCTCTGGCAGGGGGTTGGACCAGGTGATCTCCAGAGGTGCCTTCCGACCCCGACCATTCTGTGATTCACAGACATAGCAAATATCAGCCTCTGCTCCCCTCCTGTCCCCCTGTCAGGAAGGAGATGATGCTTGGTAGAGCTCCCCAGTTCTTGTTGGTCCCTTCCAGTGGGCACACATGCAATCCCCTGACTGAGAGAATGAGTGGGCAATTTTAGGACAAGTCGGTTGAAGGATCTTGTGCTGTAGGGTGTCATTAACCCCAGTTTTCCCATCTCCGCTGAGGGAAATCAAAGCTGTATATAGCTTCTTTGACCAAGTGTGGAGTAATTTTATAGCCAATAAGCAACTTTTCTAGATGTTAAGGGCTTAATGTTTTGGTGGTCATAGCTCATCTCTAGGCTGGAAACTTGTCCACTGAGGAGGGACTCTGTGGTCCATCGCCCGCACACAGCCTGTGAAGCATAGCAGGGTCTCCACTCCTTTGAAGCACCTGTTGTGGCTTATTTCCAATTTTCCAAATTGCTTTTCCTTACTATTTGACTTCAAATCCCGTATGTCTTTTTGGGAGGCTCTTCAAATGTAGGTAGTGGACAGCAGACTACAGGTATGTTCTGTGGGACATGGGCGAAGACCAGGAGATGGGATCTCGGGCACTGGGGCAGTGCCAGGGAGCACACAGCACTCTGTTTTTGTAGCATCTCTTTGCTGTAAAAGTATAGCGGTAATAAATGTAAGGCTGAAATGCCTTGCTGTGCCCGCAAAGCTTTTGTTCACAGCCACAGTGGAAGCAAACGCTCCTCAAAGGTAGAGGGATGCCATCGCCACCAGTGTGGTACTCACGGCCACAGGGATAAGCACACAGTGGCTGTATGTCATCATTTCTGAAATGCGGAGGAATATAAAAATCTTAAGTGATAAGCTGAAGATTGACTTTTATGGGTGGAAGGGGAGCATTGTACTTTTTACCACTAGCCGCAGAGGGGCTGAAGCTAAATTGAACCCAGAAGGTTAATGTGTTTTTAAGAAGCTGGGGAGCCGCGGCAAGGGGGAGCGGTTGGCAGGAGGGAGGGAGGGATGCCGGCTGCTCCGGGAGCCGAGCGCCAGCCTCCAGCTTCAGCCTGGCCTTCGGGAGCAGGGACTGGCCCCGGCTCCGCACACACAAGGGGACAGAGTGCCAGAGCCAGAGGTGATGCCCCTCCTTGGGACACGCTGTCCTGCTCGGTGCGATGCTGTGCGGTACCTTAACCAGGTTTGGGGATCGGATGCTGTGCAGCCCAATGGGTCTGGGCTAATACACCCTGCTGAGCAGCAGCCTGGCTGAAACAACTTGCCAGGAAAATTGCTATTTCCTCTATGTATACCCCTTTGTTTTCCCTACCCTAATGCAGGTAGTCCCTAGATGGCCCTGTGCGATGCGGGCAGAAGGAGCCCCACGCAGCCCCTGGCTAAGAGGCACCAGAGAGGGTTGGGCACCAAAATACAGGTTGGCAGGAACATTAGGGTTGCCTCCAGCTTTGTACTTGGGTAGCTTTGGGGGCCGCTGAGACTTCATCTCTGCGGCTGCAGCTGCTATTTCTCTCCCAGCGCGGGCAGGCACAGGCTGCTCAGCCCCAGCCTGTGCCTTGAGGAGCGCTGGTTGCTGAGCTGTTGAGAAATCTGCCTTTAAATTGGAGGCATTTGTAAGTGTGGCTCACTGGATTTGTAGGGAAATGCTATTGAGCTGCTGCATTGTTGATTTAGACGTTTACCTGAGGTTTGCAGTCTCACTCCTTTTCCATTTGCTTTGGGGTGCTGCTGGCCTGTATTACAGGAGCTATTCCCTCATTTCCCAGGAAGGGGAGCAGGGAAATGCCGGCGCAGCTGCAGTGTGGCCCCCCCGGGCTGGGCTCACACCTTGAGAGTGAAGCTCGTTCACAGAGCCTGGTGTAGCACAGCATCGTGCCAGCAAAGAAATTTATTTTCCTCCTTCCAGGCTCAGTTTTCCACTGTGGCAATACATAGGAGACAGAGAACACCCACTGCAACCTCTCCCTAGTACCGCCTTGCAATCAGACACAGAGAAAGCAAGGATTTGAAGGGGACAGGAATTTCTTAAGGAAACTTCCAAGCTCCCCCTCTTTGCTGGGTGATGGCGTGTCTCAGGACATCACTAAGAGGAGGTGTCACGAGTGCTGATGACCTAAAAGAGGCCGCCAAGAAGAAATTCCTTCCTCCAGACGTTGCTTCAGCATCCCTTGCCGGGCAGTAAGGTCCTCACCCCTTGCCCTGCAGAATGAGCTGGTGAAGCCGCTGAGCAGCTCAAGGCACTAAGCCGAATGGATAGACTTAATTCTGCTGTCTGGAAAACCCACGGCAGCCCGGGGCAGAGCGTGACCGGTGAGCCCCTGACCCCAGAGCCGTCCTCCCAGGCAGGGCTGGCTTGTCACCGCCCTGGCCCCGAGCCTCAGGGGGTGCAATGGGGGCAGCTCCTGGGGTGACCCCAGCCTCACAAACCCATCTGTGGCTGCTCCTACGCCTCCATCGGCATGGCCAGACTCTGTCGGGCAGCGACTTAACACACGGATGGTGCCTACAAAACTCCCTCCTGTTTTTTCCGGCCCATTGGGAGCAGGGCAGGGGGGTGCGATGCAGTGGGAATTGGGTTGCTGGTCTCTCCCCATCTTAGCTTTGGGGTTCCTGGGTCCATCTTGGCACCTTAAGAGCAGTTCCTTCAGGAGCATTTTGGGGCACAGGGTGGAGAACATGATTTATTTTTTTTCCCTTTTGTGAGGCAAAAAGTAAATCCTCGGTGGTGGTGGGAAATGGCATAGAAATGTTGTTGCCTGGATTACAGGGAGAGAAATGCCAATTATATTAAAACAGGGGTAAAATCAGGAAGACTTTATCAGGGCCATTCACTGACAAAACTTGCAGCTACAGGATGTATAAGAAAAGGCTCAGATTTGAATCCACAGAAACATTTTGGTCATAATAATCCTGCATCATTCAGGCAGAACTCCTGTGGGGTCCAGTGGGAGCCTTGCTCGGGGCCTGGAGGATTTACCTTATCGGTCTTTTGAAAAATGTTAGAGAGCTTAAAACCGGGGGCTGACTTACCCTGAGGAAAACAATGTGCAGCGGCAGGGCCGATGCCCGCTGTGTCACGGCGAGCGCCAGCTTTTCTCTTTGTCTTTTCCCATTCACCGTACAGCGAAAGGAAAGGGATGAAAGCAAGAACCTGTAAAGTTTCTCTCTCTACACTCTGTCAGCTCTTTTTCTTCCCCCCCCCGCTTTATTTCCTTTGCTTGGCTGGGCTGTGAAGTCCTCTTTGTTCCTGGCTGCCCTCTGCCCTCGGTGCTCAGAAGGATGCCAAGTGGCCAGCGCAGGGTCGCTGGAGAAGCCTTCCCAGGGCTTTGTTAGTGGTGGCCCTGCCACGTGTCCCTCCCCAGAGGCTGCGGCGCTCACTGTGAGCCGCATGGACACTGATGTGACCCAGGAGGTGAAGCTTTTCTACAGCGCCGGGGACCGACATGTCCCCGTGTGACTGTGTTCTGCTCAGGAGACCATGAGCCATACCCGCACCTTGAAGATCTGGTCTCCAGTGTGTTGCAATGGGATTCAGGCACTTTGGGGCTTTTAAATACCAGTTTGTGCTGCAAAACGTGGTCACTGGGGACAGCTGTCGCTGCCCTTGTCCTGGGTGGGTGGGAGATGGCAGGCTTTGCCTCCGTGCTGGGGCTGTTTGCAGCAGAGCTGCCCCGTGCTCCCGGCCGCAGCGTGGGACGCAGCCCGGGCACCATGCTGGCAGGAAGAAAGAGATTTCATAAAAATATTCATTAACCTATTTCTGTTTTCTGGCTGCTGCAGTTATTTTTGGTCCCCGTCTTTTTCTCGCATGACCTGAGTTTTACCACTTGAGGCAATCGGCTTGATGAAAACCCTTCTGCAAGGTTGTTTAAACCCAAAATTAGGTGGAATGAGCAGCACTGCTGAAAAGCAACAGTCTCTGGTTTTCAGGTTCTCCACTTTCCAATAGATGATGGGCAGAAGAGCCGGCCCTGGCGCGGCGGGACCCTGTGGGTGCACATGCTGTGCTGGCGTAGGTGCAGCTCCTCACCGAAGCCCATCCCTGTTAGGAAACGATGCCTTCTGGAAAGCTGGAGACAAAAGGGCATCCTGCTGTGGAAGTAGGAGCTCAGGTGAGGAGCCTCTGGGGACCTGTTGGAAAATCAGAGATGAAAAGTACACACCAGGCAGCTCAAAACCCTGGGGCAGAACCAGCCACCATAGAGGATGTTCTTGCTGACGCACGTGCCAGCAGCTTTAAGGAAAGGATGGGAAAAATGGTGAGGGAAATTAAGACATTAAGAGGGAAATTCTTCATGTACTTGGCCAGTACTTGGCCTGTGTCCTGAAGGATGAACGTCTGTAACCTTTACATCACTTTTTCTCTTGTGCTTCAGGTGGCCTCTCGCCATCGATCTGAAGGTCTGATCAGCTCGAGCCCTGCACCACCGAAACCTCAGAGTCAATTTGCGGCAGCGTCTCCCAGAGGTTAATGGTAACGTTATGGGAAAGTGGTCAGTTTTTAATTCACCGCTGCCTGATTTCACTCTATATCCCCTTGTGCTCCTGCCAAAAAGCAGCCACCAGCTGCTTATTGCAACAGCGTCTGGCTTTCACCTGATTATTAACTTTTTTTTTTCCTATTTTGGGGTTCTTTTCACTTCCTGGCAATTGGTGCTGGGTTGCTGGGGGGAAACCATCTGCGTGACTGGGGAGATTTAGAGAGTTGGTAACAGAAGGGATGTTATCAGAGCCTGGTACTTTAGATGACTGTGGTAATCCAAAGCTGATTACAGCTGGGCTGGTGCAGCGGGAAATTCGGGACATATTGGACACTGACGCTTCCCGGCAGCATCAAGCAGCGCATGGCTGTCGGTGTGCGTGTCGGAGAACGGGAGACCTCTTTGTGTTCGTATGGTCCTGGGAGAAATGGGGACCCTTTCCCTTTGAGATCACGGCTGCTGGTCTCCTTTGCTAAAGGAGGTAGGGAAAAATAAGAGATAGGGAAAAAAAAAAAAAAAAAGAAGTTGGGAAACATCGCAGCCGCTTGCTGGGCTGGTGGTGGGTACGTGGCTGTGGGGGTGAACATGTCCACATCCAACGCTCACGTTCCCCGGCTGTGACAAAGTCCCCGTCCAGGGCCGCTCCCCGTGGGCGCAGGTCAGTCCCACGCAGATTTATGTCCTTGGGCTCGGCTGCGCTTTTGTGTTGCTGTCGATGAGTAATGCAGCCTGCGCAAATCAAGCGCATAAATTCCAGGTGTCAGAGCCGGCGATGATGTATCCCCGCCAGGGCAGAGAGGCGTCTCTCGCTCCTGTCGTGCTTTATTAACAGATATTGGGGATTGGAACACCTTCAGTCCCATAAATACATGCCAAGGGGAGTTGCGTTGGTGCCGGCCTCCGTGGAGGGTTTTGGGTCAGCCCTGAGGCCACTGGGCAGGAGGGGGCTGTGACTGTGGGATGCTCTTTGCTCGTGGGGTGGCTGTTTGCGCAGGGAAGCAAAGCTCCACGCCGTGGTCCAGCCACGCAAGGATGCTGCGGTCCAGTTTGCCCAGAGATGGGAAACTTTTCTCTCGGGTGCATTCCTCCGTGGTGGGAGGTTTTTTCAACACTCCATGATGGCCACTGCGTGTGCACGGGGGAGAAAGCGCAACACGGGAGCCTCTGCAGGAGATGACAAGCTCTGCGAACTGCAGTGTGGCTCCTTCCCTTTATCCCCAGGCGGGAACGGCCCTGTGCCAAGGGGTGCTATGGCAGAGGACAGCTGACCCGTGCTGCTGGTGCTTTTGTCAGCAGAAAAAGGGCTTGCGGGGCTCACAAGCTGCCCCATGGCACTGCCACGACGCGGAGGTGGGCTGTATCGTGATGGGGCCAGCATATAATGTGGGATGGAAAAGAGAGGAAAGACCCCCCCCGAGGCACTCCTATCCCAGCCTGCGCTTGTCCAGCTGCTTTTTGGTGTGTTTGTTGGTTTAGTCTCCACTTGGCTCCCACTCAAGCACCTGTGGGATGGTGCGTCCCCCCGCTCAGCGCTGCCTGCGGCCCCCGGCTTTGGTGGCACCGTGGGATCACGCGCGGGGCCGTGCTCAGGCTGCCCCAGACCGAACTGTGCTATGGAGCGCCGCTTTGATTCCCGCGGCTTTATTTATTTGTTCAGTAATAATTTGCTTAATAAAACCCTGCTATGGTGATTACTGAGTCCCCAAACCTTTCGATTTCCGATTGCATCCCCGGCCCCAAAATCACCAAATTTTCTGCATTTGCCTTGAGGGAGAACCTAGGGTTGCTGTCGTGTAATTTGGGGCTGTATGGGCTGACCCATTGCTGCTTCATCCATAAGTACCAGTAGATGGGCACCATCTCAGGGTGTTTGGGTGACGAGCTTGGGTGCGTGCGGGGAGACCCCATCCTGGGACAGCCTGCAAACCCCAGGGGGGAGAAAAGCAGAAGTTATTCCAGTGACCCTAATACCCCAACTGGGAGGACAGGCATAAAAACTCGGCAAAACCCGTGATGTTCTCGTGTGCTTGTGCAGGTCCTGGCAGCCTCCTGCTCGCGCAAACACCGTTTGATTTATGTAGCAACGTTCCGCGGCGAGGAAGGCATCATCCTTCTCATTAGTCCAGCATCCAGCACGGCGGGGCCCTGGCTGTGGGCAAGCCGGCGACGGAAATATGAGATAGTATTAATAAAAGGCAGCTAAAAGTGGGGCTTGCCAGATGCAGCCACGCTGGGGGTTGTCAGGAAATGACAACGCTGCGTGCAGGCTCTGCGCAAGATTAGAAAGCGTTGGGAAATGGTCCCCCTGAGTCTTTAACCAGGAATGGACGGTATGCAAATACAGTTGGTTAATCATTGCAAAATAGGACAGGGTTTCCAGGGATAGAAAGCAATTTTATTCTTTCATTATGCAGGCTGCTCGCTCTTAAGTATGTTGAAGAGAAATTCATATTTTTTTTAAAAAAGGAAGCAAACAAAAGTGAATGGGAAGGTTTGTACCCACGAGATGCTTTTGGAGATGCTTGCTGCTCCTGGGGGGACGGAGGCAGGGACCGCGGGGCCGTGACGGAGGGTACGTTGGGCTTGGTGACAGCACAGGGTTTGGTCCCAGGTTTGGAGCTGGTGTCACCCTCCCCATCTGCATCTGCTTTTGGTGCGAGCTTTGTCCCGGCCTTATCTACAGACTGGCTATAAACCCCGGGGGTGGCTGCAGCCACCTGGGGTTAAATTTTTTTTTAAACTGGGAGACAGTTTCGTCCCTTGGGCAGATTTGTCAGACTGAAAGAAGGGCATCAGCCGTAAAAGTGTGTGAGCACGAGCAGGAGCCGACCCATGGGGCAGATACACCCTCAGCCTGGACCCCACCAATGGGAAAGACGTGGTATTTTCTCATCTCTCATTTTCTCATTTGATATTTTTCCTGAACTTTCCATCAGTGGGGAGGGGAGAAAAAACAAAAAAAAAGTTCCTGTTTAGCTGCTTCAGTCTAATTTGGGATGAAAACGAAATGCTGAAATATTCCTCTGGCCCGAGGCGGTGTTTAGCCAGCTCTATTAATACAGCTGCATGCATATTAATAGCTGGGCTGCTTGCAAGCGTTCAGCCATGCCTCGGTGGCATGGGGTTGTGGCTGCCCCACTGCCATGCCGTGCGGGGCAGGGATGCAGGATGCGGGATGCGGTGCTGGCTGCTCCCCAGGGCTGCCAGGCTGCGGCGTGGCTCCCCGCCTGCGTGTCCCATGGGGCAGCGGCCAGTGGGGCCGGTGGCTCGGCATCCCTGGGGTGAGACACAGCATCCCCTCTTGGTTCTCCCTCCCCGACACACTGGGGCCACTGGGTGCTAAGTGAACCCCGGGCTGTGGGTGCTTCTGGGTGCTTTTTGGCTGGTTTGCTGCCTCTAGATGGCACTGACCCAACGTGCACGGCTCGGGAGCAGGACAGCTTCTGAATTATATCTTGTTCCCCTCCCTTGGGTTATTTTTGTTTTGGAATCCTGTAATAATGGATGTTCGGTTTTGGCAGCGAAGCGCTGATTACAGAGATAATCGATGCCATTGAGAGAAAAGTGCCTGCTCACGCCGGGCGCTTCCCCGCTCTCCTCCTGCGGGAGCCAGGGCTTGGTGGGTGCCTGTCCCCTGGGTCTGAGCTGAGCGGGGACACCGGGGCAGGAGGCTGCTGGTCTGTGGGCTGGGGAGAATGCCCTCCTGGATGCCTTCTTCTTTCCCCACATGCACGTTGTGCCAAAGTGAAATCCCCTGCATGGGAAGGCGGCAGCACAGTGTGCACCCGGGCAGGATCCTCGGCTTCGGGAGGAATCCCCTGCTCTGCTCTCGGTTATCCCTAGTAACAGCTTTGCTCTCTTAAATCCCTTTTTATGCTTATTTCCACATCCCTTGAGTCAGGCAGCAAGAATCTGCCTTAAACCCTGGAGCAACATGAGATCTGTGGAGCTTGGGGATGCACCGTGGACCAAAGCCATGAGGAAAGGGAAAATTCCCGTTCCTGCTGTGGAGGGTAAAATGCTACGGCTTGGGTGGGAAGGGGGATTGCAAATGGTGCCTGGTCCCTGTGCATCCCTGTCCCAACCCCTCCCTGCAGCATCTGTGCCCCCAGCACCCTCCTCCTGCCCTGTGGGGACCGGGATGCGCTTTTCCCACCATGGGGTTAGACACTGGGGAAGACTTTATTAAGAGACACAGATGTATGGGGTGGTGCAGGAACTTTAACAGCGGATGGCTACTAGAAAGGAGGGTCGTGGCCACAAAGGCCAGAACCTGGAGGGGCTGTCCAGGGCCCCTCTGTGGAGCCGGAGGGTCTCAGCCCCTTGCTGCCTCCCTCCAGCCAGGGGAGATTACTTATCTGATGGAAGATAAAGGTGACCCAGGCTGAAAGGCTGCTGATGCTCCCTTCTAGGAAATAATCAGAACATTTTTGATAGCGTTTTGCCTGACCTTGTGGATAATAAGGGGGATGGGGCTGCTCAGGGCCAGCAGGCGGCAATGGAGCCCAAGGGGTCTGTCTGGGATCCTGTGGGGGTAAAGAAGGGTTAGTGGCCTGTCCCACAATAGTCATTTGTAGGTATTTGAAGACTGGTGAGATTGCCTACTATACTTACTGGGCAGCTTGAAGGAGGGTATTGTATATATATTTGTCCGTATGTAGGTATATATTTGTTTGTATTACTTAATATTCAGCCATAAGCTGGCTAAAGGACAGTGTGGCATTATTTAAGCTTTACTTAAAGGACAAGCCAAGGGAGATTTCTGGGAAAGTTGGGCTATTCCCTACTCAGCGAGGGAGGGGAATACTTAATTCCCTCCTTTCCAGCACAAATTAGCAAGTGCGTGCTGCCTGAGCAGGAGGGAATACAGTTTGGTTGTGAAACTTGTATAATGCAGGAAGCAGCTCTTCTCCCCGGGACTGCCGTCCTCGCTGTCCCAATTTCTTGGAGATGGATGTGTCACTGTGTCTGGGTCCCTCACTGGGATGTGCCCCTGAAGCAGCTTCCCCCACACGCCTGGGAAACAGCAAATTTAAACCTGTGGCCACGCTCGTGGTTGGTGGTGTGTCGGGAGGAACTCCCCAGCGTGAGTAGCAGCGGTGGGGGCTTAGAAATCAGTAGAGGAGGGTTAAAAACTGCACGTGGCTTGCAAAAGATGCCTTTGCCCTTTCCTGTAAGAGGGAAGGATGAGGACTGGCAGGTTCCCATCTCCCCGGCAGGTACCCACGGCCAGCACGCCCTTCCACCAGGGCTGGGGGTCAGAGGGGAGCCCAGGGGTGGGGACAGCATTTATTTAAGTTAAATCCTGTCTTGGGAACCCATGGTGTCCTAAAAAGCAAGCCATGTGAAGTCCCCCTGGTTTTTAACCCCATCCCATGCACTTTGGGATAGTCTGATTGATGGGCTTTTAGCTCTGGGAGTCGGCCTTGTTGCTTCTAGCAAGCAAGAATCACTGAAATGCACATTTTCAAGAAGATTTTGGGAAGGGTCACGATGTCACTGGAAGAAAGATGGATGTTTGGTTTGGATGAGGGCTCGTAAATTGTCTGGGGGATGGATGCGTCTACTGGGAAATATGAATGTGGGTAAAACATTTGCACTATCTTCTATTTGCAGAGTTATCAAAGCTGCCAGAAATGTTGCTTTTAGGACTTGCAGTATGTATTTAACTCTTCCTTCAGCGAATGCTTCTGGCTTTTATTCTTTTTTTGCTGAATAGTTGCTGGGCTTGCTGCATGTCCTGTTGCAGGACTATGGAGCTCAGGTCCCTGTCTGTTCTGGTCCTGGTAGGACCCTGTTTGCTCTCCCGACTTCCAGCTCTGGACTTTTTTTTTTTAATCAAGGTTTTTCTCCTCCTTGGAAAAACACATTTAGACATGAGGTTCCGGAAGCCAAAAAAGAGGAGTTTTTTTTTTCTTGTCATCCTAAATGGTGCGTGTCCTTTGGGTGATCCCACCACTCCGCTGAGAAGGTGGCAGCTGCTTAGTTACTTGCAGGGCAAGGTGTGAGAAGTGCCCCTAAATATTGGTTGGAAGCAACCAATGATCCATGGTTTCCTTGTTGTTCCGCACAACCAAAGGATCAGCAAAACAGCAGAGGCAGTGGATTCACCAACCTGCCTGAATACTGGGCAGGTTTTGGGGCAGGATGGCGATGGCAGAGCTTTGCGTTCCTATGTGTCCCCTGGGGAGGCGGGAGCAAGGTCTAGTGCCCTGGACTCACACAGAGAAAAGAAATCTTAGAGCCACAGAGAGATAAAGGTGAGGAAAATCAATCCAGAGCGTTTATAATGAATAGTAAATAAGCAAACATGGGCTAGCTGTCTACACAGGTATGTAGCTTCATCAAGAGACGCCGGTGACATCCTGATAATGGCTTGCCTTTAATAACAGGATTTAACGTCCCCATAAAGGGAGCAGGCAGTCCTCTGTTGTCGGAACCGCGAGATAGAGTTTTCTTGTATTACATTTTCACAAATTGCTTGTGAAATAAGGTCAGGTGGCGACGGAGCGCGATGCTATCCCTTCCTGCCTCCCAGACAGAGCGGGACCTGATGCCACAGATGTGCTGAGAGCGAGCGGTGGCTTTGCTGGGCAGTGGAGGGACCAAATCCGTGTCATGCCCCGGTGTGGAGAGTTGCCCTGACCCAAAAGCGGCGTGGTGGCTGTGGCTCCGTGGTGGGGCCTGACTTTGAAACAGAGGCTTTTTGAGGCTGGACTGTGCATCCTCATGGTCATGGGGATGCTTTCATGGGGATGCGGTCACCGAGATGCTTTCATGGGGATGCGGCCATCGGGGTGCTCTCATGGGGGTGCGGTCACTGGGATGCTCTCATGGGGATTCTGTCATTGGGATGCCGTCATCGGGATGTGATCATGGGGATGCTCTCGGACCCATTCCCAGACTACGCAACCCAAATCCCCCAGCGCAGCTGAAGCCAGCACTGGCTCGGCGCTCAGCCCGGCACTGCAGACCACCCGCCGTAATTCCAGACTTTCCCACCCTGTTACAGCCTTGCCGTGCTCTGGGATGCTATCGCTTCCCCGAAAACTCTGCATGCTCTGGATGTGCAGACATCCTCTGGGATCCCGGCGGCGGCCGGGCTGTGTGTGTGTGGGGGCAGCAGCTCTCACCCCCTCCCCAAATCCCCACTCCGCAGCCGTCGGGCTCCCGTGGCGGAGGGGAGGGGGGCTGCGAGGCCGTTCGCAGGCTGTATCAAAGGGGTCTGTTGATATCATGGTAACCACAGGGGTGCAACTTGATTAGCTGGGGTTGTGATCAATAATTAATGGTGGTTATTTATTATTTGTTAAGTGCCGACACTGTGTTCGCTTCCAAATCCCACAATGGATATATAGCCTTGTTCGGCATCCCTGAGCTGCATTTTTATACTGCTCGTGGGTCAGAAAAGATTTCACAGAAAGAATATTTTAAAAAAAGCGTAATCCTTTGTATGGTGAGAACAGAAGCATCCCACTGCTGTAAAATTTGCTGTAACTAGGGAGAAAAATTCTCTTCTTTCTCCTAGCAGTTTGATTTCAGGACAGCTCTCTGCCGGCTCAGGATGGTGTAATCTGCGGGTCAGAAGTTGGCAGAGGAGTAGTGCGAGTTCGTTTCTGCCGCTCCTCTGCCTCACGTGAAGCCAAAGCTGTGCTGAAGTGCATCAGAGCAAAGAGAAGGGAGATGTAATGCAGCCGGATTTGAAAAGATTTGAATAATTTAGTTGGCTGGGTCATGGGCGGAACGTGCCACTTGTGGTACCTGTGAAGTTGTGTTAATGCCGGAGGGCTGCGGTTCATCCCGGGGCAGAAGGTGGGGGAAGGTCCTTGGCTATCCTTTACCTCCGTGGAGGGATGCTGGCGCACGCAGCCCCTGCTGCCGGCTGGGTGCGGGCAGGGGCAGAGGTGCCACCGAGGTGGTTTTAGCTCTCAGCAGAGGGGTCCGTGCCTTGAGTTCAACTCTACAATGGCAAGGGATTAAACAAGAAGAGAGGGCAACTTGATGGGATGGAGAGATCAGGTGGTGGTGACAGCAGGACAAAATACTTCAAGGTTCAGGAACTGAGGTGGATGCAATAATTTGGACCCCCACTTGAAAACCAGCTTCCCCTGGGCCCCCCTGCAGTGGTGGGAACAGCTGAGGGTGGGCAGGGAGGGAGCTGCCATCTCTCTGCCCACCTCTGCCCTCGCCCAGCAGGGTGCTGCTCCCTGTGTCCCTCATGGGGACAACCTCTGCCATGGTGAGCACCATCACCTGCATCCTCAAGCACCGAGTAAAAACAATACTGTTTTTTTNAACAACTAGGATTTGAGAAAACACCACAAGTGGTTATTTAGGACTTTATAAACTTTACAGACCCCTTCCTAGATGCTCCGTTAGGGACCCAGGGGGGTCTAGGACTATAGAACCCCTTTACAGACCCCTTCCAGAGACCCCTTGGCTGCCCAGGGGATGACAACTCGCTGTTAGCAGGAGGGACAGGGAAGTGCCTGCGGGGACCGGGTACCTGGGGACCTTGCCAGTGGAGCTGCCATCTCCCCTACTTGAATGTACTGATTCACACTTTATTTTAATGAATTTAGCAGCCTTTTAAAGCTAATTACATTTCTCGCTTTATTGCTCCAAGAGATTAGAGGACCTCTTCTAATTTCCGACCTGGATGTAATTCCCCAGCTCAACTCCCCCGGGCAAGGCCAGGCTGGTGCCCCCCAGCCCCTGTGGGGCAGCGGGTCCCCCGCAGAGCCCGTGGGGGTTATCTATGGGTTATCCAGGTTAAAATCCACTGCCGAGGCTCCATCCAGGCTTGTTGCTGCCGTCTCCTCGCCGCAGCCCAGCTGCTCGGCGGCTGCCTCGTAAATCCCTCCTGTCCCTAACGCCCCCGCGCATTCTGCCGAGCTTTAGCTCCCGTCCTCCCACTCCAGGCTTAAACCGGCGAGGGTGCGAGTACGGCTGGTGTGTGATGGATGTAACCGGGCGGCTTCGGAACAAATGTGCATTGGGTGTCAGTGTTATTTGTTGCTGTCTGAAGGCAACAAATCAAATTTTTAAGCAAACTCTAGATTACTATATGGCCCTATTGTTATCTCGCTGGTCCCGGTGACTTGGACAAATCACTTAAGCTTTGTGCTTGTGGTTTGCACTTTTTTTTTTTTTTTTTTTCCCAGAAACCTTTGTTACCGTCCTATCCCAGCCTTGTCTCACACAGAGCAGCGGGGTTAATCTCCTCTTGCTGTAGACAGGGAACTTGGGATGCACAGAGCTTTATTTCGTATGGAAACACTCTCTGGTTAATCCCTGTTTTGATGCAATGAGAAAGGGAATGAAGGGTTAATGAAGCCTCCCCGGAGAGATTAGTCTGGAATTTTCAAGGCTTCTTTAGTCGCAGCATTTATTAAAGGCTCTTTTTTTTTTGTTTTATAGTTGTAATGCTCCATTCAAAGAAATCCCTCCTGGAGAATTCTTTCAATTTGTTCTCCAGCACAGAAATAAACTGGCTTATCTGAGATCTTTTAATATCATATTCAGGGCTTTTAATAAACGTGAGTTTCATCAGTGCCTCTCTTTTTTTTTTTTTTTAAATTTTTTTTTAAACTGTTGAGATAATTTAATATTAACACATCACACCTTATCACCCAATAACACTTAGTCCCTATAATCTTATGACAGGCTAATTTCTGTAGCAACATCCCCTGTGTCAAATCTGCTCCATTCCATTACTACCCTGGCTGCTCGTGGAGCCTGGGTTGGTAATGAATATTCCGGCTTCTAAGCTTTTATCTAAGGATTATGGAATGAATTTGGAGTTTAGCTTGAGGGAGTTACAGCTTCATTTTGCCTAGTGGAGTTCGTTCATATCGTCGGAATAAATCGTAGGTTTTTTTTTTTTTTTATGCTAAAAATGTAAGGTAGAGAACCAAAAATATATATGTGCAAAATCCCCTGGGTGGGGGGTTTAGGGATTAAGTGCAGGATTTGAGAAAAAGGGTTAATTGAAAAGAGAGATGGGGAGAAGCCGCTGCCTGTCTCCCGGTGAAGGGGGAAGTGGGACCGTGGTGTTCCCGCACCGACACCGCTGTGGGCAGCTGTTCGGTGATGGTTTGAGCTGGGGGAAGGAGAGGGTCGGTCCTTGAGGACCTTGAGGTGGGTCGTCTGCCAAGGCAGCGGCGCCGGGGAGCCTCTGATCACGGCGGGTTGGTGCCTCTCCCCTCCCGCCTTGCACCACTGCACCGCTAAGGGCTCCCGCTTAATTTAATATGTGCGGCTCAGAGGGCTGAAGATGAGGTGAGCTCATTTGGGATAATTATCGGATGTGTCAGGAATGTGAAATCCGAGGCAGTGTAACTGTCCTGGAGCCATCACACCTCCTCCAACAGCCTGTCGGCTCTAGATGCTGCAAAGCTGGGAAATGCACCTGCTTCCTCAAGCAGAAAATAGACTTTAAAAAAAAAAAAAAGTAAATTGGTGAAGGCTAAACTGCTATCGTGTTGTTTTTTTTTTATGTACAGCATACGCTCCCCATCGCTGCTCCGCTGCCCTCTCCGTGCATCTCCTCCCTTGGAGTGATGCCGGAGTGGGCGATGCCACCCACGGCAGGTCACGGTGATGGCAGGCTGCGACACGGGGACAAGCTGGCGAGGGCACGTGTCCCACGTGTCCGGTTGAAGGCAGCTCCGATCACATGCTCGTGGTGGAGGTGTGGGTGCTCTTGCTGACAAGCAAAACTCTTCCTGGGGTGGGAGAGAGAGGGTAAAGCACCGTGCTGCACACGGGCTGCGTGCTCAGGTCAGGGACTGGGGCATCCCTGGCTGTCCCCGTCCCCTCCTGCCTGTCCCGGGCAGCTGAGAGCAAGTTGTTCAGGGCGAAATACAGCCCCCATTCCATGGCCATTGTACAAAGCAGCACAAAACTGTGACTGCTGTGAGCAGAGGTGGGTGCTTGTTTCGTTTTCTGCCTGGATCGCTCCAGTACTCCTCACTTTATCTTTTGAAAATCCCGTCGTCTCAGTCAGTCTCCCATCCCTGCTTCCCTGCAGCCGTTAGACAAGTCCTCAGCCCAAGCCCTGGAGGGGGGACAGCTTTGGAGCAGACTTTTCTGAGCTGTCTGCCAGAGATGCCACCAATAAGGAAATAAATAGCTGATAGTGGGATGCCAGTATCCCGGGAGTGGGTTTTGGCAGGAGGCAGTGGTGGTGTGCCCGCTCCGGTTGACGCTGAGGAAGCGGGAGGGTGGTACCTGGCTCCGTGTCCTTCCCATCCACATGCAGAGTGCCAAAATTCACCCCCTGCCCGCCTCCCCCTTCCTCAGCGAACACCGAATAATACATTTGACGCAAAATAATTACCTTGCCATAAATTGGGTATTAGCATATGAATTAGTGTTTAACATATGAAAGGGCTTTTGATGCCACATAAAATTAATATAGAAAATGACCGTAACAGAATAACAAATTATGCTTCAGAAGTCAGCTCCGCGGAGCCAGGCTGACATTGCAGTGGCGAGTGGCGGCACAGGGATGCCTGAGCTGGGTGGGAGGAGGCTGGGGGGGACAACACATCGCTCTGACCCCGCAAACAGGCTGACCCCGGTGTTCGGTGCCTTGGGTCTGAGGCAATTCATGCAGGTAATCCGGCCCCCCCCCCCGTTTGTATTCTGGCACTTCGTATTTATTTGGGGAAGGGGTGGTTATTTTTGGCCCCTGGCTTTTGTCCAGGGTAATGGTTTTGTTACTGGTGATTAACCTGGGGCTTTTTTTCCACTGGAATTTTAAATATCCCAGCCAGGCTAGCTTTCGGCTGCTTCGTTAATATATCCAGGACAGAGAGGATTTAAGACAGCTGTTGAGGCGTGTTGTGATATTGTTAAAAACAATCTGTGGATATAAATTATTATTTGCAGGCAAAAAGTTTTCTAGGGCAGAGTTAAGCTGGTGAAGACAGGCCATTTATTTTCTCAGGGGGGGAGGGAGGGAGGAAGAGAAATCGGAGCTCTTATTAAAATATGAAAGGTACGAACATGATTAAACGTGGTTTGGATAACAGCAGCTCAATGTGCTGCCACGTGGGCTCTGGGTCCCCTCAGACTGACACAACTGCAAAAACCAAGGTATTGCCTTAAGTTGCCTTCCCTGAAGTTGAAAGTCAACAGGCTTCACCTTGTATTTGGAGCGAGAGCGCTCAGCTGATGATCAGCAGCCCGCTGAAATGCCAGAACGCATTTGCGTGTTGTCAGGCATCCACCCAACGCAGGGAGTCTTGGAAAATATGAGTTGGAAAGCTAGGAGATTATTTTCTTTTTTTTCTAGTCAAATAACTGTGAATACCCTGATGGGTACAGAGCCCACCTCTGCAGAGGGCAGTGCGGGGTGAGGGTACGCAGCAGCATCTCTCAGCCGCTGTCGTGTTCCCTACGGGCAGTTTTTCTTTGCCACAAGAACAGTGTCTACGTGGTGGGGGGGGGACCATGGCTTGTGTTGGGGAGCGGGAGGATCTCTACCCAGCAGCCACAATATAGAGGTAGAAATGGGACATACCGGTAATTTCCTGCCCCTCTGGGAGAGGAATAAGGCTGGTTTTGTTCCCTGTGCTTGGAGGGGGTGGCCATGAGGCTGGACATTGTGCTGGTGCTTCCAGCCCAACTTTTGAAGGGCCTATGCAGCTCCTGTAATTGCAGGCGAGCAGCACCAGTCCGGGCTTTGTGTCCGTGATTAAATATTGCAGGCAGCCTGCGGGTAGCGTGGGCAGAAAGACTTACGACCAAGCATGTGGGAGAGACGAAGCTGGGGAGGGCTGCAGGAGTCTTGGAGAGCAGGAGTAGGGCCCAAGACGATGGTGGGGGAGTTAGCTGCGTCTGGGGATGCATGGCTAGAAGGTTTTCTCCCTTGACCACCACTCTTTCCCAGAGTAGATGCCACGTTCCTGTTCTCAGGGAGTGACAAATCTTCTAGGAGAGCGTCATGCAGGCAGGGAGGGCATGCAGAGTCCCCCAAAGCCAACCCTTTGCCTGCAAAACTTCATTTCCTTGCTGTAATCCTGCAGCATGGGATCATGCTCTCCATGACTTTTGTTTGTGATCCAAATTCCCCGCTCTCCATTTACTACTTCCAGGGAAATCCCTGCATTTCTTAATCCCTGCAAGGTTCTCTGCCACATTTTCTCCTCCCTTGTGGCGTTTTGTGGATGGGACTGCCCCGTTAGCAGCACTGCCCTTGGGGTCTTGGCAGACATCAATCTCTTCCCTGCACTGGACGTGCTGCCTTTGCAACAGGCAAAGCCCTCTGTGCTGGCCTGGGTCCGGTCCAGATCACAAGAAGTCCATGGCTTCATGGCTGTCCCTTTTCTTTCTGTTTTGGTGTTTTTTTTTTTTGTTTTTTTTTTTTCTTCTTTTTCTTTTTCTTTTTTCTTTTTTGTCTGTGAGCAGAAAAGCCTTAGGTTGTACGTACGCCTAAGATAGCAACATAATTATACCTTCCCAGCTGCTGTCTGTAAATGCTCTTGCCATGAGTGCCAATTAAAATAAATTCAGATTATTGGGAACTTAAAGGACAAACAAATCACTTTTTGTCTAAGTATCAGCCTGGATGCCGGGGCTATTAGGGTGTTTTGCATTAGCGCCTGCATTTGTGACCTGTGTTGGTTCCTTTTAGCAGGGAAAGGACTTTAGCCTCCTTACAGGGGCAGGCAGGCCATGGTGGCCCAGGGTTTTTGCTGGGCATCCAAGGGGGAAACAAGGGAGCATTTACTGCCCCGACCAGTGAGCTTTGTTCGTTTGGAGGAGCAGAGAGGGCTGCCTGCTCTGATGGCTCGGCAAGCAAACACTAATCTAAAGAACTTGCTCTAAATTCACATTCACGGCCAGGCAGAGCAAGCCAAATAGAGACGACGGCGCTCTGCCCTGAGGGTTAACTACCTGCTGCTGAAATACTAATTGCAGCGAATTGTGTCCATCAATTATAGCAAAGAGTGTTTGCCGGGGGAGGGCAAGGTAGGGAGAAGCCCCCATCCTCTCAAACTAGCTTTCTGCTAATCAGCTGAGAGATGGGAGGGTTCAGGAGATCAGGAGACGGGTAATGAGTGGGACGTGAGTGTCCCTTGCCAGGTGCTAACTAGGACATCCTTGGTTGTCCAAAGCACCCCTTTGCCTTGGGTGTTCGTGCTCTGGTTCATCCTCTAGGGTCCCCAGTTGGCCCCTGGCTCTCTGCTGTCGGGGAGGGCTGAGGTGTCATAGAATCATAGATTGGTTTGGGTTAGAAGGGACGTTAAAGATCATCTAGTTCCAATCCCCCTGCTCTGGGCAGGGACACCTCCCACTAGACCAGGTTGCTCCAAGCCCCGTCCAACCTGGCCTTGAACCCCTCCAGGGATGGGGCAGCCACAGCTTCTCTGGGCAACCTGGGCCAGGGGCTCACCACCCTCACAGCAAAGAATTTCTTCCTGATATCTAATCTAAATCTCCCCTCCTTCAGTTTGAAACCATTACCCCTCATCCTGTCGCTCTATTCCCTGATCAGGAGTCCCTCCCCATCCTTCCTGTAGGCCCCCTTTAGGTTACGAAAGGCTGCTATAAGGTCTCCCCAGAGCCTTCTCTTCTCTAGTGTCCATGGCCATCACAGGCTGTTTCTCCTGGGGTTTTCTGTGACCTCCTTGGCCACGTTGCTGGTGGTCTCCATGGAAATCACCATTACTCGGCTCCCTCAGTGCCTTTTTGAGGGTCTGGGTTTCCAGTGAGACCCTGTGTCCTGCCAGAGGTCTGGTGGGATTATCCAACAGACTGGTTAAAACTTCCCTTTCCCTTCTTCAGGCAACTATTTTAATTGCAATACTATGATACAACTAATAAAAAGAGGGATTTCACACTCTTGCCAGCTTTGGGAATCTATTGTTCGGGCTGTTTACCTCCCTTTTTGTTCTGAGTAATCATTGTCTCCTTGGACAAGGTTGTCCTCTAAATTATACTAAATTGGTGGTAATTTATGTAATATTTCTCACTTCATACAGTAGCAATTTGATGTTTACAAATCCTCCTGCCGGGGACTGCTTTTGGGTATGCTCATCTCTGTGGCTGAGCAGTCCTGGAGGGACCAGAGCGCCCCAGAGCTCTGCACCCTGAGGGGGCCGGGCACCCGGGACCTGACCCCTGCTGTCCCCTGGTAGCTTCCCAGGGCATTCAGCTCCCTGGCAGCTTGTGGGGAGCTTCTACTTCTGGCATCTCCATTTTATTTGCAAGGAAGAAGGAGCAGGTATCTATTATAAGTTACCTTCTTTTTGCTACATGCTTTCCCTATTTTCCTAAAGTCCTGAGTTACCCATAGTGAAGTTAACAAAGCACTGCATAAAGTGCCACATCTCTACTGTGTCCAGTTCTGGGCTCCCCGGTTCAAGAAGGACAGGGAACTGCCTGAGGGGTGCAGCGAAGGGCTACCAAGATGATGAGGGGACTGGAACACCTTCAGGCTTCAGGCTTTTTTTCAGGCATAAGTTTTAGTTCCATCTTCTTGTTAAAAGATAATTCAAATTTTGAACGTCCCTGTTGAGTCTGTTCAGTGTGGGGGTGACTGTCGTCTTGATATTATAATGCCAGCATTTTTTTTTTTAGTTTGAGTTTTTCTTTTTCTTGCCAGTAAGTACCAAAGCTGGATATTTTGGTATGGAAGAATTCAGAACATAGTTTTTCTTGATCAGGCACAGGGGCATATCTCTAAGCAAAAATCTTTCTGTTTGGGAAGAAGGGAATGGTGCAGGCGACCTGGAGAAAATGCTAGGGTGACAGCCAAGTTTTTCTGTAGATAAGTATGCCCCAGTCCTGCTCACTCTTAGGGTTCTGATCTTAAACGTGGGATTCAAAGAGCATCACGCTCATCTGCTATAAACCTTCGCAGTGTGAGGAAGGAGCATTGGCTGTGCTGCCGACAGCCTCCCTAGCAGAGGACAGTAGCATTTTGGCATGTGTTTTTACAGAAACACCTACATAAGCCCCCCAGGGGCTTAAATTAGGCTTAGAGCAGAGGGAAAAGGATATTTGCTGCCTTTTTTCAGTTTTGTTGTTCGGCCAGCTGTTCCTTGTGGAGGATATAGGATGCTCTTTCTCCTTTGCTGCTTTGCCGCTAAGGGTTTTGTCTTCAGACTTACTCATCAAAATGAACAGGGTATGTGTTTTTGACCAAATGCAGGCATCAGATTAAACCAATGTTGCAATTAAAATAAAAATAAATCCTTATTCTCTGCAAAAATTCTCAATACTCTGCAACTGTGTATCTTGCATTGCAGCACCTTGTGTTCAAGGGATACAGATAAGCATATGGACTGTCTGACTTTGTCCATGCAGGATTTTCCCAGAAACGCCGTTGTCCAAAGGCAGAGGAGATCTTTTCCATTCTTTGGCAGAGTTTTTGTTTGTGGTTCATGGTCCTCCCTGGGCTGGGGCGGGATTCATGGATGAGTGGTGGAGCTGTGCTGGCCGTGTCAGGAATGTAGGTATGGTAGGGTGGCTAAGTGGTAGAATTGGCTGGAGTTCAGGGCAATTCCAAAATTTTGGATTTTCCTATCACTATATCTTGCCTCCTTTTAAAGTTATAAGTCATCTGCAAGACCTAAGGTGAGGCAAGCACCAATGCCCCCAGGGTCCTGGAGCCACTGAGTATCAACACAGCCTTTTCTTAAATAGACCCTTGCCCCGTCCTGTGCCATCAAACCTTCCCTCCGGTCCAGGCTGCCAGCTATTTATTGCCCCTTTTTAAGTGCAGTGCGGAGAAGGATCTTTGCGATGAGCCCTTGGACGATGAGGGGGCAGGCATCGGGGCTCCATGTGCTGTAGGCACCAGCTCATCTCTGATGAGGAGATGCTGGAGAAATGGGGGGCCCTGCTCCTGCAGATGCATCTACCCCCGCTGAAGGCAATCTCTGGCTTAGACTCTAGGACGAAGCTGCTCTGCTACTTATTTTTTTCACCTTTTAGTTCTTTTTTTTCCTAGTTGTTGCAGGCATTTCTGCATTTGGGGAGTGTCACGGGCCTTCCAGCTCTGTCACTTCAAAGTCTGTCGCCCTTAATGGCATTTCTCATCAGCCCCTTCCCACCCGTCTCTCCCATTGCGGTGCGGCCCCCCCCTCCCTCCCACGCCCGCCGCCTTAATTCTTTATGGACAAAAGCTGACTTTAGCTCAAGTCTCCTTTGATCAAAGGGAGCCTTACCAAGTCCCAGAGACAAACACATCCCGGGGAGATGGCAGAAATTAGGTCAGCTCTGTGGTGCTCGGTGTGGGGCGGACGGGGCTGCCCCCCGCCTCCCCTTGCAGCATGGGGCTGCCAGACACCCTCCTCCCACCTTTGGGGATCCCTCAGGGCAAGACTCTGCTTGGAGGCACCTGGGGTCCCCCCAGCCTTCCCACCCCAGTGAGCATCCTGTCCTGGACCCATCAGCCTCCCCTTGCCGTCTCCTGCATCCTCCAGCGCTGGAGCCCGGCCGGCAGCTCTTTCCCTTTTATCTCAGGGTGCCCCAAGGTGTCTTGGGGCAAAACTTGTCATTCAAGGTCATGCTGACCCCTGTCAGGATGGGGTTCGCCAGGGTGGCAGCAATGAGCGCGCTGGGCTGGAGGGGGCGCATTTAAAACTGAATTCACAGAATCACAGAATGGTTTGGATTGGAAGGGACCTTGAAGATCATCTAGTTCCAATGCCCCTGCCCTGGGCGCAGACACTTCCCACTAGACCAGGCTGCTCAAATCCTCATCCAGGCTGGTCCCCTTAAGGGTCCCCTGGTCCCCTTAATCCCCTTGTTACTCATGCCAGCAGAGCCCAAGCCTCTTTACCAGCCATGCCACTATAACACAGTCAGCTACATAATGGGACCAAATCTCACTGGGAATGGGGTGCACAATGAACTGCTAGTGGGACAGGACCCATCTTGAATCTTTAAGGTGACTTTGCTTTTTTGGGTGCCGGGTAGGCTGAGTGCTCCGCAAGCCAGCGGGGAGGGAAAGGAGGGACCCGCAGCTCAGCTGGATGGAGGGGACCACACTGCAGCCCCCAAGCAGCATTCAGCTCAGCCCCCTGACCTTTTGTACAGCTCATTAACAACAAATGCTGGAGAGGAGGAGGGCAGAGCTATTATAGAGCAATTTATATGTAAATGCCTAAAGTACCAAATCAAAAGCAAGCCTACGGGCATTCATTAGAAAAAAAATGTTATTGAATTTTTTTGTATGTGGCTGTGTTTGGGGTTTTGTTTTTTATCTTGGCAAGACAGAGCGTGCTGTCAAACCACCTGTTCGGCTTCTTGATTCTCCAGCTGCATCCTTGCCGCACCCAGGCACAGGTTAGGACCAGGTTTTCCCTTCCCTGGGTAAAGTGGGGAAGGAGACAGGGAGACTCTGGCCTCTGAGTTCCCCAGTAAGCCCTGGAGAGGGACATCCCACCTCCGCTGCCCACCCAGGACACCAAGGCAAGTCCCCAGAGACTGGCTTTGTCGTCCCCACGTGGATGCAGGAGCCCAAGGTGTTCCCCATAACTTACACCATGTCTTGGACCTCGCTTCCCCTCGGATAGATGGTTCAAAAACTTCAGCCTGGAGGGATTTCCAACCAAAGTGAGTATAGCTAAAACCTGAATTTTCTCTGCAGTGAGGTTTTAGCTCTCAGCTGAGGGCTGCTTCTGCCAGCAGCAATAGAAACAAGGTAAAACACATGTATAAATTCTTAATCAAACCGTTATCTATAATGGCCCCAAGTAGTACAGCTGGTGGCACTGCTGCTGGAGAGAGCATGTCGATGTCTTTGTGTATGTGAAGAACAAGCTGATTTTCCCTTCGTAGCGCTGTGTTGTCCCTTGTCAAACTGAGACCACACTCAGGTGAGTCTGGGGGTCCCAGGCTCCAGCTGAAGGCCTGTGAGTGCCTTGCTTGTGTCACAAGCCTGGATGTAGTTTGATCTGAGGCAGCAAAGACTATTTCTGGACTTGAATGCAAAGTGGAAGAGCTGCCTACAGTAAAAGTTACACCCTTAAGCAGGTCTTTTTGCACCAGCAACTGTGTCAAGATCCCAGCTCCCTCTCCTGCCCCAGCGTCCTTCCACCCTGACTCCTTTGCAAAGCTGCCCAAATCTGTGAAAACCCTCCCCGCATCAGCTCCGCACCCATCGGCAGCAACCATGGCTGTCTTCATGGGTGTATGACCCGGCAGCGGAGGCACAGGGAGGCTTTTTGGCCTCCTACCAGCTGTATGGTACCTGGGTTCAACTGCCTTCCAGTTGGCTGCTTGTGGGGCAACAGCAACACTACCTCGCACTCGGCATTCTGGGTGACCTTATGCAAATGAATGTAAATACAAGACCTATGCCATTGACATAATGACAGGATTGGTTGTTTTGTCAGGTGTTAGTGTTAACTCAAAGACATTTCTATCACACTTCTCGACACACGGTGTCTGGAGATTTCCAAGAGAGGCTTTCGGCAGCTGTGCGAGGGAAAGCTATTCAAATGGGAGAGAGAGAAAAATGGAAAATAATCAACATTGCAGCATCACTATCAAATATGTAGGAACCCCCATCCTGGAAGAGATGTGTTCGTTATCTCTCAAACTATTATTGTTGTATCAAACACAAGAGCTCACTCTGGGATGCTTGTGCACATGGCCAGGCATTGCACGCCCAAAGCAGGTGCGATGGGCAAATGTGTCCTTGGCCTTACCCATTCCTCTCCTCCAAACAGCCAATTTACAATTTTTTCTTGTAGCTTATATCAGAGTTAGAATGAATCCTCAACCTCGCCATGGAGCCAAGAGATGTTAGCCCTTTCTTCTCTGCGGTAGCGAGGAGCTGAACTGTTGGCAGCCCCGGCAGAGGATGGGGTTGCAATGAGGACATGTCTCCACGCTGGGCTTTTGTCTGCTACAGCTGCATGGCCAGCCTGGGTGAAGCTTTTGGCTGCGTCTGCCGACATAGTGGTGGCACAGTGGCCTCCGGCATCACTGTCAAAGCAAACCATCACTGCGGCCCTGGTTTTGAGCCCGTGCTCTGGCCTGGAGGCAGCTGAGCGTGATGAGAGCTACAGCAAAACAAAACCACTGTCAGGAGCTTCAATTTGCTTACAGGAGACTCTGTCTGCTGGGAAAAATAGCGAGGGGTACATTGAAAAAGATTAAAAATTGCTGTCTGGGTGTGCGGAGTTGGGAGGTCTCGCTGGAGCAGGAATGGGGGCCAGCATGAGCAGGAGTCAGACCATCGCAGGGGCCTGGCATGTTAATGAGCAATTTAACGAGGAGCCACATCAACTGGCAGCTGTTGGCTGCCTGAAGGGACAGAACACCTCACCCTGGTGCTCGTGTCATGCATTTTGCTGCTCCCTGGCGTGCTTTGGTACCTCCACCTGGGAGCAGAGGAATGTCTGCCAGCTCTAGCAGGAATTGCTCTAGATATTTGGCCATCTCTTTGTTTATCCGAAATGACTAGCTGGGTGGGCTGGGGCCTTAATCAGTGTGTTCTTGATTGGGCTAATGGAGAAAAAGACCCATCTGCCAGATTTTCCAGTGACTTGGGGCAGCCTATTCCTTGTGTGCCTGTGCTGACCCTCAGAAATTAACTGAAAAAAATCACAAGAGCTCAGAGAATCCGTCCTAGAGAGGGTGTTCAGGGTAAAAGACTAAAATAACGTTACTTAATCATGTCGTACAAGAAGTCAATAAAGAATAACAACACAGCTCTGACGTGCTGAATGCCAAACTCCACTTCTATTATGTCCATAATTTATCTCCATTGATGCAAGATAAATACGATAATAACATTTCATCTTAATCTCGAGGAGATAAAAACAATGCCTGTTGGCAAGATGGTGCTCCCGCTGTTTTTCCTGGCCATTAGTCCACGGGAAGCGTTGCCTCAACCCTGCTGGGCACAGGTTTTCTGGTCCTATAACTTCCACTGAGCTCAACTAAAGCGAAGTCCACCCCAGCTGCACGGAGTATTCGCTTCGGGTGGGTGACTGCTCACGTCCAACTCTGCTCCTTCTCCAGAGGCATGCGGTGACCTCCTGCAGCATCGTCCCCTCCATCCTCCCTCCGGTGCAGGAGGGCTGAGCCCTGGCAGGTCCCCAAAGACCACCCAGGTCCCAGGAGGGAGGATGCCAGGAGAAACCCCCAGGATGTACTTTTCCCAGCTCATTTCCAGCCTATAGCAGAAGATCTGAAGCAGATCTTCTCCCACCCCCGCACCCCGTGTTACCTCCCTGGGGCACAACAGTTTATCAGTCCCCAGCTGCTATCTACCTGGGAATTAGCTAATTTCCTGAGGATTAGCCTAATTGTCTAATTATTCGTTATATCGCCTCTCCTCCCATGCCTCATTCATTGATTGATTGTTTTATTTGTAAAATATCTTTAGTCTCTTTTATTTGAAGACATTCAAGAGACTTATTTTGGCGGGTTTTTTTTTGCATGCGTTTCTCCTCTGAAGAATCCTTTCTGGCACAAACCTCTCCTCAGCCTCCCTGAGAACAAGGACCGGGAGGTTTGGCCCTTACAGTGGGTCATCTCCCCTCTGCCTACATGAAAGGCCTCTAATCCCTTTTTGTTCTTGTGCTCATCTTGCCTGACTGCCTTCTGAGACAATATTGCACTGCACAAGGGATGTGTCTCTAGAGAAGCTGCTCTACGAGAAATCCTTGGCAGGAGTTTTAGGGTTAGGGCATAAATGTGATTTTTCTTCTTCAGTGTGTGTTTAAGTAATTTAATTTGTCTTTGCCTCTAAAGAATCCACCTGCATTTGCAAAACCTGCTCCTGCCTCCCAAAAGCTGTTGTGTATTGACACCTCGGTCTTTGTTCACAGGGCACCCCCCCACCCCGCCAAAAAAAGCAATATGGATATGTTTGGAAGTGCAGGGATGGATTCTCTTCTCCTATTCCAGCTGCCTTTGCAGAGGGACTTAGAGGCTCTTCCAAAGAAACAACCAAATTGCTGAGTCCTCTGCAAGACCCTCGTTCCCTGGGATTACCAGCTGGTGTAAACTCCAACCAGTTAGCTCCAGATAGCTCTTACCAGCTGGTGTAAACTCCAACCAGTTAGCTCCAGATAGCTCTTACTAGCTGGTGTAAACTCCAACCAGTTAGCTCCAGATAGCTCTTACCAGCTGGTGTAAACTCCAGCTGACTTTTCCATTCTCCGCCTGCAGCGAAGCGTAGGGAGCTGGTCTAAATTTTGATTTGGGTCTGAAATACCCCTGGTTGTGTCCAGAGTTAAAAGCAAGTTAAAATATGCCTTCTTTGGTGAAAAAGGAGTGCTTGCTCTTTCCTCTCCGCTTTGGTGGCAGAGCTAGGAAGCAAAGTCGAGGGGACAGTACGGCAAAGCTGCCACCGTCACTCAGGCAGAGAGTGGCTGAATTGCTGCAGATAATAATCCTCTATTGATTTTGCCTTGTTTTTACAATCATTTGAGAATTTTCACTCAGCAGAACGAGAAAATCTTCTGATCCCCCAGAGGGTTCTCTTGTTCCTCTCGTTCTCTCAAGGAAATAACAACACCACGTAAACAAAAAACAAAGCAGAAAAATTAAACCCATGAGTAAACCATAAATAATGGGGTAGAGCTGGCTGAGAGTGATGTTCAAATGCATCAGTTATTTGTTTTGGTTCTTTTCCTTATAATTTTCCCGTGTTCACTTCCCTGACTTTTCCCGGGCAGATTTCAGTCGCAGGCATGGCTCCTCAATGGTCCATGAGCACCGCCAGCCCTGCATGGAGGAGCATGAGCTGGGCTGGGTATGGGTAGGATTGTTTCTTGGCTGGACGCTTCTCGCAGAAGCTTTTGGGGATCTGCTTTGGGGGATCATTCCTCCTGGACAAGTCCATCTGATAAGGTTTTGCCTGTGTTTTGATGAGTTCCCAAAATGTGTGTGTTTGTGCGCTGTCTCACTGTGTATGCCTATGCTGGACTGGAGAAGAGAAGGCTCCAGGGAGACCTTATAGCAGCCTTCCAGTCCCTAAAGGGGGCCTACAGGAAGGATGGGGAGGGACTCTTGATCAGGGAGTGGAGTGATAGGACGAGGGGTAATGGTTTCAAACTGCAGGAGGGTAGATTTAGATGAGATATCAGGAAGAAATTCTTTGCTGTGAGGGTGGTGAGCCCCTGGCCCAG
The DNA here is from genome assembly GCA_013400035.1 of Rynchops niger. Lineage (NCBI taxonomy): Eukaryota > Metazoa > Chordata > Aves > Charadriiformes > Laridae > Rynchops > Rynchops niger. Next base: position 430,378 of record VXBH01003240.1, read on the forward strand.
GTTGCCTAGAGAAGCTGTGGCTGCCCCATCCCTGGAGGGGTTCAAGGCCAGGTTGGACGGGGCTTGGAGCAGCCTGGTCTAGTGGGAGGTGTCCCTGCCCAGGGCAGGGGGGTGGAATGGGATGATCTTTCACGTCCCTTCCAACCCAAACCGTTCTGTGATTCTATGACTTGGGTGTCAGGATTGATGTAGGCTGTATTTTATGCCCACGTTGTAGTTATCTCTGTGGCTTTTTGTGGATTGGAGGTGACTCTGAGGAGTTTCCCACGGCACGGGAAGGGATGTGTGTGTGTGTGTGTGCATGCACACATATGTGCTTGGGGACGGGGGTCTGCACTCTCATCCGAGTGCAGCGTTTGCCGTAGAAGCCGATTCCAAGTGCAAGCAACGCTGTTCTGCTGCTCAGAGGTGCTTGTTGGCTCACGCAACTGAAAAGATTATGACATTCAAAAGAAATAATTTATAGACAGCAGATGTTTCATAAACTATGATAAAAAAACCCCCAACAACCAGAACACCAGCCCACCCAATGTGTGCCTGTGCTTCGACTTGGAAAAAGGTATCTAGACAGAGCAGCTGCTGAGAACGCCAAGGGAGGTCGGCTCCAGAGCAGCACTGAGATACACATGATGCCGAATGCCTAATAAAAAATTTCGAAGTGATACAAAGTGGGCATCCGAGGGAAATTAAACTCATGAATTTTTTATAAGAAATAGGGGTAAGAACGATATGAACTGGGGAGATGTAAAGTGGGGAATGGGGAAGGAAGAAGGGGAAAAAAAATAATGAAGGTGCAGTAGAGCCGAGCCACGATGTGAAACCGTTTGGCAGTGAGCTCCGAGCAAAGCTGGAGCACTTTGGAGCTGGCAGGCAGGAACGTGACCTTGCCCCTGCCCCCTCCCCCGAGCCTGGCAGGGGTGCGAGCGGGACTGCTGCGGGGGGACGGAGCAGCAGAGGCTGTCACTGCCATGTACCCCTTCCCAGAGTGCCTTTTTGCGGCAACTGTAAAAAATTCATTTGAACGTCGAAGCATTTTTTAGTTTGAGTTTTCATTTTGGTTGATTTCATTTCTTCTGCGTCTGCTAAATAATGACCCAAACATTTTCAGAAAACACTCTTCTAGTGCTCTCTAACTGCTTGTTTTTGGACTGTAATCAGCCCTCCTCTTCCTCTTGGTCCCTGCAGCCCCTGCCCAGGCGGTGGCAGCAGCCAGGAGGGGAAGGTGGACATCTCCCTCCTCCACGTGCTCCAGCACGGCTGGGCAGCTGGGACAAAGCACACGCCTGGGGTGCAGAGCCGGTTGGTGAAAGCCTCCATCCATCCAGCTGTGGCTCCTGGGGACACATCTGCCATGGACCTCATGGACCGACTGCAGCCCGTTGCATCTCTCTTCGCTCCCACTGCTGCACCAGTGCCCACCTCTCTGCGTCTGTACACTGTTGGAAGCAATTCCTTCCTTACAGCCTTTCCTCCATGAACACACAGATCTTCTGTTTTTCTCCAATTTTAGTCCCTTTCACGTAGGGACCTTCCTTCATAATCAGAAGACCTCTCCTGCAGCCCCAGCTTTGGTGGCCATCAGCCTCCCTGCTATGATTATGTAGATCTCCCTAAGGTATTACAGGGATGTAACTCATCTGAAGGACCTGGTCAGTTATTTCCCAGCTGGCTATTAATCATTTTGGTTGGCCCAGAAGTCCTTTGGCAGAGATCCACATCTCTTGACCAGCTTTTAGCAACCCCTGAAATAGCCCCCAGGGGTAGCCAGTGATGTAGTTTCCCACTCACATCCCTAAGTGCCTGCTAATCTGTTCATCTTCTGGGTAAAGGTCTGGATGGAACAGATGAATGTCTGGTATTGCCACCTGAAAACTGCAGGGCAATGCAAATGAAATAAGGGATATAGACAAGAGGAGTGAAGGAGGTCTCAGGAAGGATCAGGCCAGCCCCTCCTCATGGAGCCAGGATCAGGTAGCCCTGGCTGGCAGGAATCTGTGCCTGTCGTGCAAGAGAGTTGGCGAATTTGGGAGGCGACAGCTCAGAAACCTTAGCTGGGATCTCCTACTCTCCCTGGCTGAAGATGGAGCTTTTGTGTCTCTCATTTTTGTCATCGCCACGTTCATGCCCTCCACGGTGCGCTGACTGCCAGAGGAGGCAGTTCACAGAGGCATCTGGGTACCTGGCGTATTAAATCCAGAAAACACAGCCCACTGCTGCCATAAGTTATTTTGTTTGTTAAAGACTTCTGATAGCTGTTCCTCCTTCTAGCTTGTGTTTCCTTTTACTTGTTCTTCCAGTTTGTCCCTGTCTGGGACCCAGTGGGGTTTTTGGACTTAGGGAACTTTTCCTCTGCTTGATGTGAATGGTATCCAGAGCCTGGGCTTATGCAGCATTGCAAAAACAGCTGAAACCGGTGTGGGCATCCTGGAAGGACGAGGCCACATTCTGGTTTAATAATAACTTGGTCTCCCTGGAGACCATCACATGTAGACAAGCTTCAAAAAAGCCTCATAAAAGACCTTAGAAATTCCCCTAATTTTCACTCTCCCTCCTCTTCGCACACCCCAGGTCCATCACGGTTGAGTTACTTAACAAAGCAGGCTGTGCATTTGCAGGTGGTTTATTTTTTCCTAGAAAGACAGAGAATTCATACAAAGCTGGTGCTGTCGCATGCCCTGGGTCAGGGCTGAGGGCTCGTGTTCATGTTAAGCGTTGCTCATTTGTTCCCATTTCCACGAATGGATTGCTTTGTAGCGGGTTTCCTTGGAGAGGTGCTGCGCACCAGAGAGAGCTCCTTCAGATGGGATTAGTGCTATCACCGTTAACCTGAGTCGAATTTCAAGCTCGCAGCCACTCATGTGGTGCTGTGTCCTTATGGACACGAATTTCTCCGGTATGGAGGGAGACAGAGGTCCAGCCTGAAGATATCTCTCATGGTTATGTCTGAATAACAGAAGGCAGCCATGCCCACACGCAGTGCCCGTGTGCCGGCTGTGCCTGGCAGAGCTGCTGCAGGAGCTGGACCAGCCACCCCAAAAGTGACCTTCTCCAGCAGGTCTCCCTCTGGGTAGGACCTGGCTTGTGGCCACATGAAAATTTTAATATTTTCTGCGTCGAGTGAGGGCTCTGAAAGGTTTTTCCATCAATAATATATTAAGTGGGGGATGGTGGTTACCTGTGAGAGAAAAGATTGATCCACCCCATCACCTCCAAAAGCGGACAAGGGAATGGGTTGAATTCAAGGGAAACAGTGGCTGCAATTCCCCAGCCCGCAGCCTGCAGCTCCGGCGCTTTCCTGAGAGTCTGTGTTTAATAATGTTGATGGACTTCCCCCCCCCGCCTTTTTTTTGTATTTCTGGATATCCATTTGCCGGGCTCAGCCAAGGAAAGGTTAATGAATTAGAGCCCTTAAAAGCACCCAAAGGGTTTTAAAAGAAAGAATTCTCTAAACACAAAGCCTCATGTCCTCATACTGTCATTAAGAGCTGCAGGATCATTTCGAGGGTGGTTGGTCCAAGCGTAGGGACCCCAGCCGTGTCCCTCTTCCGACCCAGAGAAACTGGGGTGTCTTCTCTGCGTCTGCCTGAAACCTGCCATTCCCGTTAAAGCTATTTTGTTCTGTGCTTGGAGGGTTTTATTTCCTTTTATTTACTTATTTTCTGTTAAAGGAAGAGGGAGAGCTTGGACTGTTTGTGTTTCAAATGTGCAGCCTGAAAACCAACAGCTGCTTATTGTGGATGAGTTTCACGGGGGCCCAGAAAGCAAAGAAGAGAAGAAATGTAAAGGAGCGAAGCTTGGCACCAGTGGGAACGATCAGGATGAATACAAACCGGCTGGGGGAGAGGTGTCTAGAGGAGAGGGGTTTCAGCAATGTTTCAGAGCCCTGCGCAGCGGGATGTATGGCTGTGGTGAAGCGGGGATGGGGGCCCTCATGCTGATCCCCCCATTCCGAGACAGTGGGGGACATTTAAACCACTGCCAAGGCAACTGCCAGCCCTGGGGATGCTCTGCTGGTCCCCTCATCCCCCTCACGCCACCCGTGGGTCTGTGCTCTCTCCTGTCTGGGCTGGGAGAGGACATTTGGATTTGGGAAAATTGTGGTTTTGCATCTGGCCATGTATGGGCAGGGAGAGCGATTCCTCCAGCAACACACAAGGGCAGCAAAAGGACTAAAAAGGTGCCTGGGGACTGTCCCCTCTGTTCATTTAACAGCAGCGTTGGTCCATGGCTCTTGCCTGGAAATGCTGGTGGCTCCCGGGTAGACAGCAGTATCTGGGGAGCAGCAGAGGGACATGCTCCTGTCCGGGCAGGACTCCGGGCACAGCTTACGCAGCGAATGCACTGATAATTACTCAGCTCCAAAACCTGGAATTTGGGGGTGTAATTAGGGCACATAGGTTGTAATTAACCACAGGGAGCGAGCACACCAACTCTCAAGGTGTAGAAGGAGCTCAATGGTGTCCTGGAGCCTCCCACTGTGGTGGCTGTGGGACCCTGGCTCCTAGGAGAAGGTACAAGTGTAAAACCCCATCTGGTCTATACAGCTGTGGGGCCCTTCTGTAATATCACCCCTAAATGCGTTTTATGGAGGGGGTCAAAGACGGGACAGGGGAGGTTACACACTGCATGGCAGGTGCCTTGTGCTCCTCTGAGAGGAGAGCAGTGAAGCCCCAGCGCTAATGGGGTAGGGCCAAACCCCCAGGACCAGGAAGGAAAGCTCTCCTGTAAGTCTGCATGCACCTCCAGGCTCTAATCACCCTGACCACCCTCACCTGGGGCCTGTTCCCACCCACCCACACCTCCAGCCATTAGCCGGGGCTGCATTTAAGCTCAGGCTCTTGGCCCTTCTCTCTTCCTTGGGCTGGGCTACGTGGGTGCTGTGCCTTGTTCCTGGCTTTAGGGTTGCCCTTGGACCTTCTTTGTTGTTACAGACCTGCATGGTGGCAATCACTGCCCCAAAACTGGCTCTCCTTGCTCTGGCACTGAGCCCCATGTTGGTGAGAGTGCTGTCCCCCTTGGCTCCGGGTGCACCTTTCTTTGCAGAGCTGCTTCCTCTTGCTACTTCTTGACACTTCATCCCCAGATAGGTCAGCTTTTGTTTTGTTTTATTTTGTTTTTGTTTAATGCTGTTGTTTATTAACGGAAGAGCTGCTTTCAAGATGCAGTGCAGTTTCTCCCTGAAGTTGTCTCACACGCTGCTTGGCCAGGTGAGCACCCACCCGCCAGCAGGGAAAACATCAGCGCAGACCCCGGGGAGAGGGGAGGTGTGGGGTTTGTGTAGGTGGAAGGGGTTCTTGTGAGGTCCATGTGTTACTGCCGTGACTCTGGCAGCTCCTGGTGCCCTCCGGACCATTTCCAGGTGAGCCATGCTTGCTGTGCTGTGCAGACCCCGCTCTGTGGGATGTGGAAGTTGCCCAGAGTAAAGAAATGCTTTTCCTTAGCTTTTCCCCCACCCCATATTTTCTTTGTGCTGTTCTCAACCTCTGAAGGCTGAGGGCTTGGCAGTGCCAGGCTGCTGCAGGATTTAAGAGCTGATTTTAAGGGCTGGGAGTGAGATCCCGCTCTCTTCTTCCAGCTGCTGGTGGAGTTGTAAAACACCAGCGGCTGCCTGCGACGCGTTCTGCGGCACAGCTACTGATGGGGGCATGGAGGGATGGGTACAATGAGGGAAAAGAGCTGAGGAAGCACGGAGTGCGAAAATAAAGACGAACAGAGGGGAAGGAAGGAGAGCTGGAAGCAGCTGGCAGAGGATTGTAATAAGGTGACAAGAAGCTAACACTTCAGCAGGTGCTCGGTGCACCCAGTAACCCAACACATTTAATGAGATGGTGCCAGCTGCTAACTGAAAGGGTTGGTTTCTTTAAATAAATATTATAATAATACATGGGAGATTGCTCTGATAGAGTGCTTAGTCCCCCCCAGCTCTCCCTGTCTCACCTGACAGTGCTCTATTGAACCTGCTGTTTGCCCACACACTGTGGCTACTTTTTGTGACCAGCTGCGCTCCCAGTCCAGCGCCGGAGGTTTGGGCTGTGGGGAGATGTCTGCTGCTGGGAGCACTGGTCCTGCCTGCTCCTGTGGAGATGGGCTGTGGCCCTGAAGGAGGAAGGTTTGGGCAGGCTGCCTGGACACATCTTGGCCAGGTGGGATTTGTGCAAAGCAAGGGCTGGGCATGGACCCTGGGCAGGCCTGTGGGTTGCTGCACCTCCACGAGCTCCTCTCCTGGTGTGGTTGTCCCTCCAGTGTCTGGCCTCACATGCCTGTTGCCTTGAATGATGCCCACAGTTGCTTTTATCAGCTCAGACCTGGCCCTGAAATGCACTTTAGTTTGCTCTCTCTTGTGCTGGCCTGATGATTAGTTGCCAAATCTGGCTGCTGTTGGGGCTGTGGCCACTTTCTGCACTGGCTGGGCGCCTATGAGAGCCTGGGATGCTGGTGTCACTGAGCTGGGGAGGGACTGGAGAGGAGGAGGGAAATGAAGGCTTGATGGGCAGGGCTGGGCTGTGGGTGTTTGTGATGAAATATGGGGTGATGAGTGTGTGATAAGGCTAATACCACCCTGGCGCACAAGTTCAGGCCTTTAGATGAGACGCTGGTGTTCTTAACTGGGATGCTGAGTTGCTTTTTGGTGAAACTTGCTGTGGTTTTTACGGATGCGCCAAGGTGCTGACCAGTGCTCGTAACCAGACTTGAGACTGGCTGAAGCTCCTGCACTTAATGGCAGGGCAAATCCCTTCCCGCAGAAGCGGCAGGTTGGCAGATTCCCTCTGCTCCTCTGGAACAGCCTGGAGCTTTCAAGGAAGATGAAGAGCTGGGAATAGCGGCCAGGTGATTGAAACCAAAGGAAAAAGTTAAAAGTCCCAGCTGCACAGCTGTAATAACAGGCGCACCAAGCACTTTGCTGCAGTGCAAGTGTAAGATCATTCCAGGTTTTATGGCTCCTCCAGGCCCTGTCGCAGGCTGATGTCCTCCTCCTGTGCTCTGCCACCAGCTGCAAAACCAATGGCAAAAGTAAGGGGTGTGAGGACCTGGGAGATCAGTAATGGACCTGCCAGAGCTCCTCTGCTTCAGCTCCAGCTTCAGCCCAGCAGCTGCCTTGCTCAAAAGTAATTCTGTGATTCTTTCCATGCGGAGTATTTGTTTTTAACCTACTTCTTTGGTAGTTTCTCTCTAGCCTTTGTGGTCAAATACTGGTTTTTCTTCTCTGGGCAAGGTTAGGTGGTCATTCTCCCTTTTCTGCTCTTCCTAGAGTGCTAATTTTCTGTGTGGAAATAATGCAGGTTTCTGCTGTCAGAAAATGGTTGGCAAGCTGAGTTGTTCATGTGCTGTCAACTGACCTCTAAGAGCTGGGCAGGCACCAGGAAAAGTTCCTCCCTTCATCTAAAATCCAAACAAATGCTTCTAAGGGCTTCACCCATAAGTTTGCTAAGTGTGTGGAAAAGGTGTTCCATCACAAAGAGCTCAAGTGGTGTCCAGGGTGTGGCTGGAGATGTTATGAAGTTGTTGGGGCTGAGGGATGCTTTGCCCTGTGACTTGAGGGATTCCTGCCTCCCATGGATCGCTGCTAGCTGTGGAAGTCCCCGGCCACTGAAAGAGGCAGCAAGAGGGAAATGATGTTTGCTCAACGTTGCCATGAGTGAACACCAAGGTGACAACAGACTTCTCCTGCCCCTGGTGGAGACAAGGGGTGGAGAAATGCTTCTGCTGAAGCTGAGCCTAGAGAGAAGCAGGGTCACAGTCTAAATCAAACCTGAGCACTTCCAAACTGGAGGTGTTCACCTCAACCCTGTCTCTGGGATATGAGCAGAAGTCATGTTGATCCCCTTCTTGCTGGGGACCAGGTTCTGAGCTGGAGGAGCAGCTGTGGTCTGGGCCACCAGTGGCCTCACTGATGTGATGGCAATGTTCTCCTCCACACACCATGCCGCCCTCCTCTGTTTTACCCATAGCTTTGAAAAGTGCTAGAAAAGCCTTAAAATAGCTGGTTAAAAGAGAGAAAGTGCGCAGTTTATACCATTTCTGCATAGTTCGCTCTATTTTTAGTGGCAATTTGATAAATGAATGTAGGTCAAGAAATGGAGGAGAATTTGCACTTTTTTCTTTTGTACGAAATTCAAGACAATTTTGGAAAACTGGAACAGCTCAGGAAAGGACTAAGTAGCTACTGAGCCCAAGGTTGTTTCTGCCTGAAGAGCAGGCTCCTTGCCTGGTAGGCAGGGAGGAGTTATTTTTTATTTCCTTCCAAAATGTTCCCTAGTTTGAACATTTACATAAAATCTTTCCTACACCGCAGGTTTCCACCTCTCTTATGGAGATTGTGCAGTGATGCAAACATCCCTTTCTCAGGTCCCTGTGCCTATTTTTGAGGAGTGGAGGGGGGCTGGTGCAGGGTGGGTGGGTGTCAGGAGGATGGGGCCAGGCTCTTTTCAGTGGTGCCCAGGGACAGGACAAGAGGTAACGGGCACAAACTTGAACATAGGAAGTTCCATCTTGACATGAGGAGGAACCTCTTCAGTGTGAGGGTGGCAGAGCCCTGGCACAGGCTGCCCCGAGAGGTGGTGGAGTCTCCGTCTCTGGAGACATTCCAAACCCGCCTGGACGCGTTCCTGTGCCCCCTGCTGTGGGTGACCCTGCTCTGGCAGGGGCTTGGACAAGATGATCTCCAGAGGTGCCTTCCAACCCCTATCATTCTATATAATGCCCATGGTGACCAGCCCTGCTCGGCCACCACCAAGCCCCCCAGAAGTGGTCCTATGGACTAGAATGGCAACCCTGAAAAGGGAGCGAAGGCTGCCATGTGGTGCATGATCTGATAGCTGTGCCTTAATACAGTACTGGGTTACCTGGGGCAGAGCAGATTTTAGCAAAAAAAAAGCACTGGAGGTTGGCTTTAACAGCTCCCAACACCCCACTAAATTGCTTACTGGCGGAGCTGGGGTTTTGGGACATTTCACTGAAAATTAAGAGGACTAAAGCTCCAGGCTTGTTGGCTTTTTGGAGGAGGTGAGAGCAGGGACTTCAATTTTTTCTTCAAACTTTTTTTTTCTGACCAGTTGGTTGACGACAAAAAAGAGCTGTCCTCAGTTTTCACCTCCTGGTTCCCATTTTCTTCCACTGAAGCTCTCCGAAATTAGGTGCTGGCTGTCCCAGGAGGTTGTGCTCCATAGCCTGGGCCAGAAGGAAGCATTCTCACTGTTTTCTTCTGCCACCGGGAGCTGGGGAAACCTCTCCCTGAGCCATCTCTTCCAGGTGGTCAAGGCGTTAGTTTGTACTAGCAGTAGCTTAATTTTCAGAGTTAACAAATAAAACTTAAGTGTTGGGGTCCTGCAAGCAGCTGGCTCGCTCCTCTCCAGCCTGGGAGTGTGTCTTGCAGTAAAGTAGATCAACCAAAGACACCAATTCCCATTGCAAAGCACATGGCAGCCTTGCTCAGCAAGATACTGCAGGAGTGGGTACAAATTGGGCAGGACATTTAGTCCTCCGACACAGGGGTGAGAGATGCGGCTAGATGGATCTTAGCTAGTCCAACTTAATTCTGCTGACCAATTAATATAATTAACCATTTGATGCCTGTGATGAGACATTATGGGTTGTGTATCTATCTTTAAAAGACATCTCTGTCATGAATAAGAGGCTGAATCGTGCGTTTCTGGCTCTTCTGCAGAGATCAGGGGCTGAAATTGGACAAATCGTCCCCCTGCGCTGCGGGGTCAGGCCCTTGGGTGCAGAGCCAGGCTGGGAGGTTTGTTCAATCCAAGCAGCTATTCAACAGTTAAAGAACAGCAGACTTCCCACTATGCAAAAGTGTTATGTTCCTTATTATAGCTGCTATAGAAGTTATAATTTTACCTGCACTTAAAAAAAAAAAAGCTTCTCAGAATGGAGCTAGACTTGATATCTTTTTTTCAACATATTATTACTTGGAGTATATGGCAGGTGTTGGCTGTTTGCTGCAGAGTGTTTGAAATACTCAGCAGGGTTAAATGAGGGAAGTACTGAGGGGCGTACCCAGGGCAGAGAGGCACTTGAAATCTCATCCTGGCTCCTGTTTAGCTGGTGGGCTCTTGGGAGAAGGGCTGAAGTTCGTAGCAGAGCTGAGAGGCCAGCACGATCTCCCCTTCTGCAGAGCAGCTAAAGGGGTCCTTAGGGTGTACAAGATCTGTGAGGTGACTGCTGAAGATGGGGAAAAAACACCACTCGGTGGATACAGATAAAAATTCTAGTTCGTTCTTCTGCTATATGTTTCTGCTCCACAGGAAGTGTTTGAGGGTTTATGCTGGGGAGGGGGATAAAATAAGTAGAGGTAGGTGGGAAGGCCGGACCGCTTTGAAATGGGACATAGACTTGACCTAGTTACAGCTATAGCTTCATCTGTGTTTAGAGAAGGTTTTTCACCAGATTTTCTTGATCTCGTGATCCTTTGAAGGAGAAGGGGAAGCAGGAGTAATTTAGTAAGGAGAACAGTTATATGAAAGAGTTGTGGTTTGGGCTGGGCTGGCCACTAAAACAGAAAGGCATGTGTTTTGATAGAGGGCACCTGAGGATGAATGTCCTTCTTCTGAGTACCCTTGAAGGCATTCCCTCACCAGCCCCTTGGGAGACAGATTGCTTCTGTGGGTTGGATGGGTCCCTTTGCTGCAGCAACTGCATCCCGCAGGGACAAGACCATAGCGCTCCTGGATCCGCAGTGTCCAGGAGGGATGCTCTGAGCTGTGCCCCTGTACAGCCCTCTTCCCATCTTCCACCTTACCACACTCAGCAAAGAAAAATTCGCCAAAATAGCTTTCTTGTGGTAGTACTCAATCACCTTCAGGACACTTGCTCGCTTCTCTGCTAGCTTTCAGGCGTATGCAAATGTAATTAATATGTTCTAAATTAATCTTCAGCACACAGGGGAGCAAGAAGACACAACCTTCCCTGACTTCCTCCCAGTCCCCGTTCTCCTAATGATGGTGTGGAATAATAGGACTGCAAGAAAGAGCATTTAACATTCACCTGTGCCCTTACAAAGGTGTGCTTGCAGCTCTCTGCATGGCAGGATAATCACTGTACCTGCTGCTGTTGGATTCATCAGCGTGAGCAGGGATGGTTGGCACCTGCAGGCAGCCTCCCTGGCTCGCTCTGGCATCGGCAAATGTCACCGCAGCATCATTGAGGAAGCTCAAGTGCCCCTCAGCCCTCTCCCTGCTGGGCTTTCTCAGGTGGTGCTTGGGCAGGGACCATCAAAGTGCTCAGTGCCCTGGTCCACCACACTCCAGCTGGGGAAGCACATTGCACACCAGGAAACCAAAGGATAGAATAATCATAGTTAAAAAAGAAAAAATTACTTGAGGCTGATGTAATCCTTTTCCAGCCTGACTCACTGTCTGTCTTGGCTGGTACATGTGTGGCATCGGTTTTAAACTAGAGCAGGGCAGGGTTAGATTAGGCATTAGGAAGAAGCTCTTTACACTGAGGGTGGGGAGAGACTGGCTCAGGTTGCCCAGAGAGGGGGTGGAGACCCCATCCCTGGAGACATCCAAGGCCAGGCTTGATGAGGCTCTGAGCAGCCTGATCTAGTTAAAGATGTCCCTGCTGACTGCAGGGGGGTTGGACTAGATGGCCTTTAGACGTCCCTTCCAACCCAACACATTCTATGATTCTGTGTGGTGCTTGGATGGTCACTGCGAGTGTTCAGCCTGGCCCAGGTCTTGCTGCTGCATTGTGTCCTTGGATCGTGGCACCTCCTATCCATAGTGGCACAGTTGTGTCCCAAGCTGCATGGTGGCCCTGGGAACACAGTGACATTAACTGTGATGGGAAGCTTCTGGAGCAGCAGGTTTTTGTGTTACTTCTATCTCCGCTGTTTACAGATGTTTAAAAATATGTATGTGTTTGTGGGAGATGTGTCAAATTGCTTGTGTGTGCAAATCATGTGTTTAATTATGCATTAGCCTACATTAACAGCTTTTTTTTGTCTAGAAATCTCGAAGTGGTTAGTGAGGGGGGAGATGTGCTGCTGTGATGGTGTCACTGTGGGGACGCCGGCGCCTGTTCCCACACCATGTGAGAGGCTGTTGGGGATGGCTGTGGCCCGTTCCCGCGTGGCTGGCTGAACCTGTCTTCATCTGTGTGTGTGTTTGCATGCAATGCCCTGGCTCTGGACTGCAAGGAGACCCATTTGCACAGCCCAGGAGAAAGCCAGACCCTTCCAAAGCTAATTGCTTTGAATACTCTTACCCCCGCCGCCAAGTTGTGTTTTCCCTTGAAACGGCCATATACCGATGGTAGTGCTTATGTGTCTGCACTTGAAAATCTGGTCTCTAATGTATCTTTCCAGTGTTTTCTATAGATACTCACATATCAAAAACCTATTTTGCTTACAGGTTTTTGTTAGCCACCAGTGGCCAGCAAGTGGTCTACAAAGAGCTCAGTTATGCCGCTAACAATTGCACGTGCTTGACTTGTGGCAGGAAAAAGTGGCTTGACTCTTTTATTTTTTTCCTTTAAACTCAGCTAAAGCAAGATTAACAGAAAATCAATGTATGTGCTGTAAATTCTGTGTAGTTAATACATACAATATTTTAAAAGTACAAAATAATAGAAAAGCAGGTAGGGTAAAAAGACAGTAATTGATGGATTGCCTTTGATTTTTGTCGAGAGAATAATTGTGTGTGTAACTTTGAGATGAGGCACTTAGCAAGCTGACATCATGTTCTGCAACTCTTACATCCATTTAGTCATGAAAATCACTGTTTTCAGTGTACCTGGAAAGCTGCACTGGAGAATGGTGCAGCACACTTATTATCAAGTCTCAGAGGTATGTTGTACACGAGGAGCAGCTGAGAAGGCTGTGAATGTGACTTGTAAAAGGCTAACCTTGTGTTTTGTTGGATGCAGACACTCTGAGCCTTGTGTGCTGGCTCCTTCCCATCATCCCCAGTGTCTTCTAGGTGGCAGGACTTGCTTGTCTTAACGGGTAGGGAATGATGCTACACTTGGCATTGTTTTGGTTTGGTTTTTTTTTTTTAATGAATGCCTGGTGAGAAATGGTTTGCAAGCTGTTAACTGCGTTCCCAACTCATTAAATCTCCTGGGAGTGAATGCTCCCCGTGGTTAATACTTTGTTGAACGTAGCCTACTGGGGAGTGACTCTCTGTCAAAGCAAAGCTCAGCAAAAGCCTGCTCTGGGGTGGCAAACAAGACGGGTCCCTTGTGTCAGGCTGTCTACAGATGGAGGAAACACCTCTGATCTTAATAGCTTGCAATCTGAGGAAGTGACTGGACAAAGTGTGAGAAATACAGATGATGTGGGAGTATTTGCCTGTGGTCTTGGAACAAGGGAGGCAGGGACAAAAGCAAAGGCTCCCCAGTTGCAGCTCTGTCTGCTGCAACTATCCCCGTCTGCTTGGTGGGGAGATTGGGCAGAGGGAACCATCCTGAGAAGGGAAACAAAGCTCCCCCGAGGGGTGGTGTTACCATGCTTAACTGCTGTATAGTTTGACACCCTGCAGGAGTAAGTGACTGTCCGAGGGACTCCAACTTTGACTTTTTTAGAGCTGTCCTAATGACAAGGTAGTATTTTCCAGTGCAGGAAATCTCCGAGTCAACCACATCACCAGCCTAGCCCAGGGAAGCATGGGCATAGGTGCAGGCTTGCTATGCAATGAATATTTAAATTTGAGAACGAAGTTTCCCCTGCAGGTCCAATTTAGTCTCTGAGACTTAGTGTACAAAATATATTCCATGATGGGTGGGGAATAGAGTTACAACAGCCTACAGACCAAGGAGGTCTACCAAGGAAAGATGTAGTACTTAGTTTTTACAACTTCTATGGGTTATCAGACCTTCTAGGCAATGGTCTCATTAACTTAAGATACACAAGCATCTCTCAAAAGGCAGTGCTATGTCCTGCTGAGCATTCCTGAGATGGTTTGTTGGATGAGGACTTGACCAAAACCTCCTCTGTAGGAAGAGGAGAGCTGGCTGATGGCAGCATAAAGGTGAGATTCTTCTGTGCTGCCTTTTAACCTGGGACTGACTGTGAGAGCTGCTTAGACCCATTAAAAGATCCAGTTTGTTGAGCACTTGTAAGCAACTGATGGCAGCTGTGGATGCTAGGAGGACTTCTCAAAGGCATGGATGGCAGGTCAGGGCCTAATTTTGGATAGCTGTATAGGAGCTAGGATCCTAGGAGACTCCACGGTGTTGGGAGGATCTTTTTCTGAGCAATCGTCCTAATTCTCTGAGACTGTTGTACTCTCAAATCCAGGTGCTGGCTCTCCTCTTTTTTCCCCTCCAGGCACCAGGATGGATGTTGTACCGCTAGCTTGCACCCATGTGTGGGATGAAGCCTAGCTGAATATTGTATCCTAAGGAGCCACTTCTAGAAAAAATTCCGGATACTCTGAAATTTTCAGGTGCGAGAGCAAGTACTCTGCAGACATAGCTGCTCCTGGAAAGGCTGGGCTTTTCACTTGAGATTGATCGCTCTGCCTCAGCGTGTGTTATTAAGCATAAAAAATACAAGGATGCAAGGGAATAAACTCTAGTATAAAAGCCAGAAGATTTATGCTTGAGCTTTTCCACCCAGGCTCTGTATTTGTTTTACTGCTTACTTAAGGGGCTCAATTATGTCTTGGAAGAGGTGGGAGGCAGAGGGTGGGGAAGAAACCTGTCACTTAAATGACAAGGCACAGTGTCTCGGTGAGGTGTAATGCCTCCTGGCGGGAAGGAAGAGGGACTGGCATGGCAGTAACTGGGCAGAGCTATTTCTGCAATAGCCCTCCTTAGTGCATGTGTGGCAGAGGAAAGTCTAGGTCTGAGGGTATAAATATTCTTGCCTACTTGGATGCTCTGCTGGTCTAAAAAGACCTCAACCTCCTGCCTGCGTCTCCCCGCCAAACCTCAGAGAATGAACATTAGCAGTTCCTAGAGGAAAAGAAAGAAGACTAAAAATCTCTTGGAGTTTGCTCTCTTAAAAGTAGAAAAGTTGAGATTTTATGCAATTCAGTAGGCAATGGGGTCTGAGTTATGGATGTCTCCTGGATTCAGTATGGTCCTTCCTGCCTTAAAACCTTTCTCAGTTCTCCTAGCAGCCTGCAGNTCCCACACAGGGGGCAGAGATGCCCCTGCAGTGTCCATGGGGTGCCATCAGGCAGGGGTATCGCTCAGGTAACAGAGGCTGCTCATGATGACAGGTAGGTTTAGGACAAAGCAGTGAAGCCGTGGGGCTTGGGGAGGCATTTTCTGCTGCAGCGATCCTGGCTGCTCTGCTGGCATCTCAAATAAGCGTTTTGCCAGAAGAGTGACATTTTCTAGAGGTGGTTTGGGAGTGTCCTGGTGGGTCTGTTAGCCATGGTGCACAGCGGGGATCCTGGACTTCTGATACTGGTGGATGCTTTGATTTGGGGAAGGCAACTGGGGTTTTTCCTGCCCTGCTGCTGTCCCCCATCACCCAGCGCTGGGCGCTTCCTCTGGGTTTTCACCTTCCCTTCCTCTGCCCCAGGAAGCACCAGCGTTGCTCTGGCCGAGCAGTGCCTGGGCTCCCCAAATACGAGATGGGGCTGGGGCCCATTCCCTGGCTCAGGGACTTCCAATGTGAAGTCTCTCTGGTGGCACAGCTTCGCTAGGCTTAAAACATAAACAAGGCAAGTAACATAGTCTAACTGATAAGATTTAGAAAAAACAAACAAGTGGTCAAGCTAAGAAACTTTTTGTTAGTGTTAGTCTAAACAGCAGGTGGGTTTTGTTCTGCATCCTGCAGTTTTCCACCTCTTTTATCCAGCAGTAATTTTCCTGGGGTTATAAAGGCGGTTGTTCTTACTCTATACAAATACACTTCTGTCTTTCAAACTTTGACTTTTAAAAATGTATTTAATGGAAAAAGCACACTGAGTAATTTATTGCAGCTGTTTCTGCCCTGTCACCAGGGAGATACTGAAAGAAGAACAAGTCTGGCATTGCAAGAAGGTGGGAAGGCTGGGGGAGAATTGAAATGGGAGATAGAGAAGAGGAGGCAGAGGGAGGACTAGAAGCCCCCTCTGACCGTGTATAGACACATAAATGTGTGTTAATAACATGTGTCTGTGTGCATTGAGACACATTTACACGCACATATACATGCATATAAATACAGATCTATATATGACAAACCAGCTCAGAGAGATTTTATTATTGCTGTTATTGGCAGGCATATTTTCTTCCTTTGTCTGAACAGCAAGGAAAAAAAAAAACTATATTATTGTTTCATGCCATGTTGTACAAGATGCCAGTACGCAGGTTAATGAAAAAAATGCATGAATTTGGATAGATATATAAAGGTCCCTTGGGTGTTCAGTCATAAATCTTTGTAGCTGGAAGGCAGAGCAGACATAAATAGGCCTGATATAACCAACTGTTTTACATACAAATGAATGCTTGCCTTTTATTTAGTTGACAATATTATTATTTCAAATCCAAGGAGAATATTAAATGAATTCCGTTATGTTGTCTCCATTAGGAGTGATCCTTGATCTCTGAATTGGCTGTAGCGCGGGCTTTGGGCTCCATGCAGGGCTGCGTAAAGCGAGGGGGTGTGTGTATGTATGTGCATTATTTCACATAATGGGGCGAGTGTCACTGAAATGCATTCGGTTCTTTACAGAAATGTGCCTTCCCCGCAAAGCTCCACTGGGAGGTAGGAAAAAAAGAAATAAATTGGCTTATGATGGCCCCATATTCATAATTAAAGGTTCTGTACAATGGGCTTCTAATGAACCAACAGCAGCAGAGAGCTTATTTCTTTTAAAATATAAATTATTTCTTCTTTCTCATTCCTAGCAATATGGTGCTGGTGTATGCTGACAAGTCGGCAGCACTGGGATCCACGTTTGCTTTTACCTGTGGGACATGCACAGGTAATAAATGCCTTTCCCTTCCTCTGCCTGGCATCAGGAGGGGGTGCACAATGGTCTGTTAACCCCAAAACACTCCCCGCCCCGGTGCTCTTCCCGCTGCAAACGGAGACAGAGGCCCCTGGTTTATTGAACCCAGCGATGGGATGGATTCATGCTGCAGCCTGCTCAGCGTCAGACTTGCAGAAGGGGCCTTGGAAGGAGAAGGTTCCGCATGCCACCATTCCCTGGAGTAAAAGAAAGATGTAATGTGGGATTTCCTTGAAATACCACCCAATTCCTTGTAATTACTGGGCAGTATTAAAAACACAAACGAAATAAGCGCTTGTGTTTTCTGGTTGTCCATTGACTGCAAACCTAGCGAAAAAAGGACTTGCTGCACTTTACTGGTCAATAAAAGGTATGGAGTGAACGTGCAAAGGGCAGGCAAAGAGATGAGGCTTTTTTGTGTGTAACTAATTTTATTAAGGATAGCACTTACTGCAAAAAGGGTGAAAGTGTTGGTTTATTGGCTTTATACAGCTTGTTCTTCAAGCCATTTGTGTGTCTTTGCTTAAGAAATATTAAAATGGGTCTAAACACTCTGGGGTTTTTTTGGTAGCTCGCTGACCACTATCAGTATTTTTTGGTTGCAGGACAGAGCGTTTTTGTATGTTTTTCTGGGAGGTGGAGTTTGTCATCGCTGAACCCGCATGTTTGCTGATGAGATGTCTTGGCACAGCTTGGCTTTTTTGAAGCTATTTAGTAGGGTCTGCAGCTCTAAGATCATCTCTGAATGCTTGGATATATGATTTCCTTACTGATCTTGTGCCTTCATGCTTGCAAGAGACATAGTTGGTAGGAAAGTGTGATTATCTACGCTTTACAGTGTATGGGGACAAAGAAAAATTGAAATGGTTTGGTCAAGGTTGCCCAGAACCTGTAGCAAACCAAAGAGCTGAGCCTGGTTCCCCATGGCCAGGACGCAGCTCCCACCCGCGCGCCACCCTCAGTCTATCGCAGTTTGTGCAACTTTAGATTTCCACCATCTTTGAGTAGAGCAGAAGGTACCAAAAGGTGCCTCTGAAAGGGTTTAAGCAGCCTGAAGGAAAATTTTAAACCGAAGAATATTGTTGAATTGTGTGGTGAGGGTACTGTCATGTAGAAAGGACCTTGGTCACCCTCCCAAGTTATTCCTTTGTCATTGGGTAAAGTAGAAAAATAAGCTGGGATGCCTGAGACTCCTCAAATACCTTCTTTTTGCCCCAGCCTGCTTGCTTTTGGCTCTGCGGTGTGCGAACTCCACTGCTGGCCCTAGCTACGTGCAGCTCTTCTTGCTGAGCTGATGCTCGAAGGCAGATGAGTTATGCAGGAGAGGCCCTCCCCGGCGCGTTTGCATTTTTTAGCACTGCCAGACACACCGCCCTGCCTTCCACTCCCCGAGCTTAGTTCCAGGCTATTTCTTGCCTCTCTGGGCACACAAAGCAAAACCCACCTTAGCTCGCTACAGGTCTTTGGGATCATCTTTGCTCTCGGCTCACCGAAGCCATGGAAATTTTGTAGCTATTGAAATCTATATGAAGGGAAGTTTAATTTTAAAACAAAGCCTTCCAACAGTCAGAGACAGACAGCTCAGAGGATTGTACTTTCAAAAAAAAAAAAAAATTAGCATTTGAAAGCAAATCTCCCTGATTCTGTATTAATCTGGAAAATTAAGATAAAATAATTATGGAGCACCTCAGTATTCTTATTCTCTCTGAGCTCAGAAGCTGAAGTCCAAGAGTGGAGAGTGCTCCTGAATCTAAAAATACTGATACTTTTAGATTTTTATCCAAGTTTTCTCATTCTTCTCAGATAGAGCTGACCCAGCCGTGGGGGGTGAGTGGGGGCCTCAGCCACCCTGTCCCAGGGCGAGCAGCTGAGCAGGTCCGTGCCTGGGCTGGGTGCCCTGAGAGTGAACTGGGGGAGATTTTTCTTTTCCCACTTCGTGGGGATGTGGAAGAGAGGTGGTGGTGAAGCATGGGGAGATGTCATCTGCCAGTGTGGCTTTGAACAAGCCATGAGGCTCCGAGACTGCTGACGATGGTTTCCCTGCTCCAATCGGCTTGGCATCAGTGCGGGGGGCTATAGGCTGGTGATAAAAGAGCTGGCAGGAGAAGAGGGCAGGGGGAAAAGCCTTCTGGCAGATACGTATATCCTTGAACTACAAATGAAACAACAAGGAATAATGTGTGCCCTTTGCTTCTGTTGCTGGATCCTCTGTGCCGCAGTGAGATTTGTTGCAAAGGCAAAGTTTCCTTTGAATAATTGTATGGAAAAGGAGTCGGATCAGCATGGGGGTGGCGGGTATCTGGCCCTGCAGACGGAGCCAGGCGGAGCAGTGCCGATCGGCTCCGGGGCCAGCTGCCACTGCTCTACAACAAAGCGCAGGCTGGGTAATCAGGGCAGCGTGCGGCAGATAAATGTCTGGGAAATTATTTTTGGAGTGAATTATAATTAAAAATAACTGCAGGACAGAGAGCGCGAGCGCAAAATGCAGGGAAAAGACACAGATGCATTTGCAAGTCTCTTTTTCTGTTCTCTTTTCAAATACTGCTGGACTGGAAGCGTTCAGCCAGCTGAGGGTGTTATCTGTTAGCTGGTGAGGGCAGGGAAAGGATGAGAGCTGGCACTGCCTGATGGGCCTGGTGGATGGGAGGGTGACCTCCTGCATGGGTAGCGAACCTCTCTATAGCAGTTAAAGTCTCTGCTGTCCAGCTTCCACCTCTACCATTATCAACCCAAAAATGTTTCCCAGCCGTAATAAGACATGGTATGAATAGCAGCGATGGCCAGAAATGCTTCAGATTGCCCAAATTTTTGCCTTGCTGTTAAACGTAGCTGAGGACCAATGGGTTCCTCAGTCATTTGCTATGAGTTTATGAACACCAACACCAGTTTATGAACTTTTGTGCCCTTGTGTCAGAGATTCATCCATATCTCAGAACTTCTTTGTCCAGGTCTATTGCACCACGGACTTTCATGCTTCTAAGCGTCGTTCTGCTAGCTTCTTAGGATGTTTTATCTTAAACTCATTTCTCTGCTGTTAGAAATGTTGCAAACCAGCTTTGTTCAGCATGTTGTAAAAGGCTAGTGCTAATATTGTGTTTCTTGTTTAATTTGTCAGAAAAAAACCCCAACGACCCAACAGTGGATGACGCTGGCTCTTTGATATGCTTGCTAATGTGGGAGGTAATTATTCACACGACTTCTGCTCACAGTTCTAAAAATAAAGGGAAAGAGGGAAAAGCCTGGCGAGCTTTGCAGAAGCGGGTAGCCGTTTGCACCGGGGGCTGTTAGGGAGCTCTGGCTCTTTTCCTGGGAAATGGTTCTGTGAGCCCCTAATCAGTGCAGGCTTCCCTACGATGTGCCGCGTAGCTACCCGCAACTTGACTTACTCCTCTTTTATTTGTGTTTAATGTGCTATGGCTGAATAGACATGCAAGTCTGTGTAATGAACACAACTGCAATCTGTTTATACAGCAAATCAGAGCAATATTTTTCTTGTATAATGCCCCGTAGCCTGGCGAAAGCTTCACTCAGCGGGCTGCTCAGGAACTTGGTGTTCTGGCTCCCTCTCTTCTACGGATGCTATTTCTGTGTCTGTCGTGACCCTGCTGTGGTTTCAAGTTCTGGGTTTCTTGTGGATTCGCCATGAAAAATTTCTTTTAGTGCCTAAATACCAGCTCCTGGGCGTGCTGAGAAAAGCCCAAAGGCTGCTGGTGCAGAGCAGCTGGCGATTAAGACATCAGGATGTGGGGAAGGGCTGTTGTCACTCAGCATACTGGCTGATATGAACTATTTGTTGGCATTTTGCCGATTTGAGCTCTTCTGTATCACCTACTCCCTGCCGCTCCTTTGGTTTTTGTGGTTTTAAAAAAACCCCACCACCCACGAAACAACTGATATGCCACCTCACTGGCACCTTTTGGGTGTCCAGTCTTGAGGGAGGGGTGGGCCATGGCCGGTGTGGGAAACAGGAGGGGATGGGGACAAGTTGTGCCTAGGTTGTCCCCAACCACAGGGCGTTATGAAGCCAGAGCTCAGGTTTAGCCCAGGAATCTCACGCAGAGGGAGCTTCAGCATCAAAGTTGGGGCTTTAGCCCCCAGCTGGCAGCAAGGCATGGGAACATTATCCTTTTGCCTTTGATCTTGAGCTGAAGTGATTAAAAATTCTTCCTCTATGTGCTGCAGAGGTCTCGGGTCTGTTCCTTACCCTGCTTTGCAGGAGAGCTGCCTTACGCTGGGCTTCCCGTTGCTGCGGAAATATGTTCTATTCACAGAATCACAAAGCAGGGCCAGGAGCAGAGCCCAAAATGCTGCTGCAGCTATCCTGGGCATGTGTGTGGGTTATTTGCACGTGGCCCATATGGAGGAGGCAAACGTACTTCTCTTTTTCTGCTGAAGGAGTTAAATGCTGCTCATGCACATCATCATGTGTACGTGGGAGAGTGGGGAAAGAGGTCTAGGAGTTGAGAGCTCTGGGGAGGGTTGCTGAAATGACTTCTGCATGCAGAAACCTTGTGTTTAGATGTATGGGGGCTGTTGTACTCGCATTATCAAAAAGTAGCAGTGGTTGAGATGTACAGTTGGTTAATGGGAGGTGTCCCTTCAGGGAGAAGCAATCAAAGCCTTTATTTGACACTCAGATGCAAGGGAGATCTCGCTATCCTGCCCAGAAAAGGGGACAATTTATCCTGCAAGCTTCAGAAAGATCAGTGCTTCCTTTAATGAATGTTTTCTCCAGAAATTGGCCTCAGTCACAGCTGCAGGGGGAGCAGCTCTCAACTGTGTGTCCCGAGGATGTGTCCCCAGCTTGGAAGGGCCCATAAGTCACGGTTTGGTAGCACTTGTATGAGACAGATTTGGTATCTGCAGGAGACTTGTCATAGATGGGGCTCATGCTGTGAGATGGCTGAGTGTTTATAAGGCACAGAGCAGGATGGGACCTCAGGAGCAGCTCATCCTCTATGAAAGGGTTGAGAACTTGCTCATCTGTGGCCTTGCTACTGGTATGGGATATGTTGGGGATGCTGTCCTTGCTCCAAAGGTGTGGTGGATGTGGGCAAGTTCAGAAGTTAGAAAATGCTCCACAATCCGTTCTTTAGTCTTTGGAGGGGAAGAAAAAATAAAAAAACAAAACCAAAACCCCATATGTACTTACATTTTTTTTTTTTTTCTGGCAGTTACTATTTTGTTTTGGGTATGGGAACCTGAGCAAAGTCCCTCGTGGAAGCCTGCCAGGGAGCATCCATTCCTCAGCCAGCCCTGACCCCTACCTCCTTTTTGGGGGGTGCAGATGGAGACCTGGAGCTCTGCTTTGTGCTGGGCTGTCATGGGCATCAGTAACAGGCAACGCTGGTTCCTGGCTCCCAGCTGCATAGAGGGATTGTGGCATTTTCAGCTGATGCTCTCTAAAGTTGAGCAAGTGATGTGAGTGCTAAACAGCGTGGCTACAGCATGTGAAGCGTCGGTAGCTGTGAAACGTAGACAGAACAGAGGTAATAGTGCGTATTAAGTGAAACTCTTATATCTAAGAGGCTGGTATAAATGTATTAGTTTGCCCTCCTTCCTTTTGGTGTGATCCTCATCAAAAAATGAACTTGACTGTTCTCCCAATAGAACTGGAGGTTCCCTTGTTTTCATTTCTTTATCCTGAGGCTTTCTACATCTTGCCTCTCATCTGCACAGGAGGGGGCGGTAAATACTTGAGACAAAAAAACAACCAGTTGGGAACACCCATTTATTGATGTTTTCTGTGTTGTCCACCCAAGGCAGGTGGTCTCCGAGGCTGGGAGCAGAGGGTGAGTTCCCTGTTTGATGGATTGAAATGAGAGCATCTTTTAAGATAAATTCCTCCTCTTGTTGCTTGCGTGTTCATTTCCAAACAGCACTTTGTTGCTTTGCAGGGTGTTTTATTTCTGGTTTTTTCCATCTCAAAGAGGGCTCAGATTCTTTTTACTGTCTTTCTAGGGTCAAGTTTGGCCTCTCAAGGAGTGCGGGATCCTCAATGACTCCTCTCCTCCTCTGCTCAACCTGACCTGCTCCTTTGTTCAGCAGGGCCAAAGCGCAGCTGGTGGAAGAAGAGGAGAAACCCCTCTTACATATGTTTGAAAGTTAGAAATATCAAGAATGGAAAAGGTCATGAAAAATGTATGTCCCTCATGCGGGGGCTGGCCTACATTTCCCACCAAATGGCTCTGTGCCTCCTGGCCAATGCTTTGAAGATGTACCCTGCATTTTGAGGAGTTTTTCTGTTATTTCTCTTGCACCTGTGTGAAATGGCTTAGGTGATCTCTGCTCCTCCCCATCCTGCATAGCATCCCTTTGTGGTGGTTCTAGGGGTGGTTGCACCATCTTCATGCCACTGGTGCAGTGGCGTGTCCGCTGTGCGGCCATCAGGGTGCAGAGCCCCACTGTCCCCTCATGTATGGTGGAGCGTGATTTCCTTGGGGAAGTTCAGTGCTCCTGAGCTCTGGTGAGATGAGTACAACATTCCTGCTGTGTTGGCGTACTGGAGACTTTTCCCTATCTGGTAGCCAAGCCCAAAGGGTTCCTGTCTCTGGCGTGGGCAGAGGGGCTCAATAAGTTGTAGAGGACACCAAACTCACCATAAATTAATTTTTTGCTCTAGGCAAAACTGGTCCCCAAACTAGGTGACATGAACAGTGGTGCAGCACCACAGGGGGCAGCCAAAACTGCAGTATGGTGTGGTTTTGTATGTGTGGGTACATGGGCTTTCTTACTAATATAATCACATGAAAAAGAGAGAGCACTGGCTGGGAGACAACTTCACCTCTCTGTATTTTGCATCTATGGCCTGCTTCTACCTGCTCGTATTGGGCATCTCAAACACCGTCCCTTCCATCATACACCTCATTTTTCATGCTTTTCCCAACATACCCTATTTTGCTCTTTGGAGGAATTTGCCCCTCTACACGTCTTGGCTACTGGACTGCACTTGCAAGGAGGGATGTGCACAGACAGGATCACCAACAAATTTGCGTTAGAAGGGCTCTTTGGGGGTCTAAATGGTCCCAGGCTGCTCAGGACCTGGGATGTGTGTGCTGTGGCTGCTCTGCTTGTAGGCTTTTCCAGAGCTCCCTGCTGTCTCCACTTTAGTTGGTGTTACACAGAAGGGCACTAATAAGTTAAGTAATTACTCATGTCCACATCAATTTGCTGTCCTGTCTGCTTCGTTTTCTCTTTGGAGACAATATCAGCATTGATTCCTGAAGTCACCCTTTGCATCTCCAGTACTGCGCACAGGCATACCCTTTCAGTGAGTTCTGGAACAAGGTCTGAAGGAAGGCTTCTTCCTTCAATGAAACTTGCTTGGTACTATTTTGTAGCAGTTGACATACCTTGTTGTGGGTGTAAATTATTTTTCCAAGAGATACATGATATAAGCTTGAGCATAGGAAGTTACACCTAAACATGAGGAGGAACTTCTTTACTTTGAGGGTGGCAGAGCCTGGCACAGGCTGCCCAGAGAGGTGGGGGAGTCTCCAATTCTGGAGACATTCCAAACCCACCTGGACACGTTCCTGTGCGACCCGATCTGGGTGACCCTGCTCTGGCAGGGGGTTGGACTAGATGATCTCCAGAGGTGCCTTCCAACCATGTGATTCTGTGATCTCAATGATCTGGCAAAAAAAGGCAATTGGAACTTAACAGCGTTGCTTAAAGGCAGTAACGGAGTGGTGTAATAACAGAAGTGGATGCAGAATGGGCCTTGCTGTCTGAATGGGCTGTCCATTGGCTTCCACCGCTCTGGAAAACTGTATTCTACTGAGTGGTTCAGCTGACTGGAGATCTCTGGAGAAAAAAACCTGTGATTTTGCAGAAAATGTTAGTGATTAGTCATTCTTCCTGGTCCAAGGCTGCAATAATGCACCAACAACTGTTGGCTTTTTGAGGAAAGCAAAGCTCTCGCTCCTTGTCATGCCCAAGAGGTGCTATGACTTCTTTTGTCTTGGTTTTTGTCTGGGGGCACGTGTCATCTTCCCTGACTTGTGGCCTCTGGGCTATGTGCTCCGGAGACAGGGATCCAGCAAGGGGCAGGCATGGGGTGGTCCTGCTGCAGTGGAAAGGAAGCCTCTCCAACCCACACCCACAACTCTGAAAGACACAACAAGACTTTTTGTCACTGTTAAAGTGCAAAAAACGGGATCGCCATCCAAGCTTGCTGCTGGCTGGGGGTAAGGGGCTGCCTGGTCCTCAGCATCCATCCACCTTCAGCTCACCCCTGTGGGAGGCAGGAGGAACAAGGCACGTGGAGATCAAGGCTCTGTTGTACTGTGCAGGGTGAGGAACTGAATCTTTAATTTTCATATGTTAAAATTTCAGGAGCTTTTGCACCTGTGTGCTCTTTGTCTTGGCCTAGGTGTGGCTGCCCTGGCTGATGTGGTGGATGAACGTTCACTACATCCAGCTGTGGGTGTTCATTTTCTTTTATGCTCTGTCTGCAAAGGAGTCTTTATAGGAGATGTGACAGATAAAAATAGATGACTTCAAAGTAATCAGATTTTTTAAAATAAAAAAATTAAGTGTGAAATTCTGACCATCTATATTGAGATTTTAATTTAATGTGCTTACATAACATAAAAGAAAATGCTGAAGCACCGTGCTTGCTGCTGAAGTTTTCTGATGCATCAAGCCACTTAAAGGATAGATGTAACCTGGCTAAATGCCTGCAGTAAACCTTGCTGAAGGGCTGCCTCGACTGTAAAAGCAGGTGTCTTCAGGAGTTACAGAAAGAATAATTTTTTATAGAAGCTTTATCTAGTAGTAAAGCTCAAAAATTAATTCAAATTTTGTAAAAAAAAAAAAAAAAAACAACAAACCCCCAAACCCAACAAAACCCAAACAAACAAAAACCCGAAAAAACCACCCCAACCCACAAAAAAAACCCTACAAACAACCAACCCAACCAACACCACCCCAGGAAAATGGCTTTCCCTCTGTAATATCTGAATAAAAATCAGGCGCAAGAAGATAATATCTATTAGGTCTGACACCTTGAATGTTTTGGCCCCAGTTATTAGAAACACTGAGTTCAGTTTTATTGACTGAATATAATTTGTCTATTGTATAGTCAATCAGTTTTAAATGCAAAGCATGTTTTAATAAAAATATTTTTATTACCTAGCACACATGAAGAACTTGTAATTGGTAGGAAGGGATTTGAAACGCTGATTTGTGCATTTTCATTCAGTTCCAGTTGCTGTCCAAGTACAGCTTGTCACAAGTGAAAAATAAACTAACATTTAGTAAATTGTAAAGGCATCACTTAGGACTTTTTAACACGGCAAAAAATGGGGAAAAATTCAGACTCTGAATGAACACAGGTATCTGTATTTGCTTAAATGCATACAGATGAAGCAGTGAATTGAATGTAAAGGCTAAATTTAATTGCAGTTCATGTTTTAATGATTTCCCACCAATGAGAATAAACCTTTTTGCTCAAGAGTGACTCAAAAGTACAAACAGAAATAGGACTGAGACCAGTGATGCTTGCTGATTCAAAATACTTTTATGTAAATCAAGCCACCACTGCTAGGGAAGGAATAAAAAGCCTCTCCGTTATCGGAGAGTCCGGCGGGGGACGGTCCTCAGGGAGGCTGCTGTGGTCCCTAGAATTGAGAGCTGAAACTACCATGTTTTCTCCAGTTCCAGGACAAAAAAGAAGAGTTTCCAGCCCTTCTGAGGGCAAGCAGTGAGAAATAGCAACTTATCAAATGGGGCATGATAGATTGCTGCCAGAGGAATGAAAACCTGCCCGCACCGATAATAAACATTGCAGCTGCTTCCAAAAATTAGTCCCCAGGGCAGCTTCTTCAAATTTTAGTTGTGGAGGGAAAATTAATTGTGCCCAGCAGAGCCAGTCCATTCAGTAACACACACACCACACACACACAAAACCCCCAAACCAAAACAAAAAAACCCCAAAACCACAAACCAACAGGGAAAAGCCAGTGAGGAAGAGTGGCATTGGTGTCTCTTGTAGCTTTTGTCAAGGGTGTTGTGCTGAAGTGAGCCCGAATCACCGAGATGGGGTCATCCAGAAGGGTTTGAGTCTCAGCTACTCTACCTGTCTTCAGTCTTGCTCTTCATGTCCTTCTTCTTTCTGTTGTGCTCATCAGGTTATGTTTGGCCAGAACTTTCTATGTAGGTACCGAACTGGAAGGAGGAAAGGAGCTAAGAGATGCTCTGGCACTTTTTGTGTGGTTTTTGTATCTGAGTGGTTTGGGGATGCCCTCATTGATTCTTCTTCTGTCTCCCTGCATCATCTGAGGCTTCTCAGTTGGTGCCTGTGTGTCTGGGTTTCCCATGTCTAACATTGGTATGGCACTGGTCAGTCTTGCTGGAGGGCTGGGAGGCCAAAGGTGCTTAGCGTGAGAGGGGGTGTGTTAGGCTTTGTGATGCTCCACAGATGTGGAGCTTTACTTGCCTGCTCCAGATAGAGCTGTTGGGAACAGTTGCTCTTAAAGGAGGCAAATCCCTTCCGTAGTCCCTTTCTCAATTAAAGGAAGTACCCATTGCCCTTTTGGAGAACTCTATTCAGCATCAAGAGAAAATAATGAGGATGATGTCTGTCCTCCCATCTCCTCTCCTTCCCACAGAAAAGGAGCTGGGGTCTTTTGGTCTTCACCCTCCAAAACACCAAGAGAAGGGCAAAATCAAGTCTTGCTTCCACCTACCTCCCTCCCTTTTCAGGAATTGGTTCTGGAGGCTCCTCCTTCTGTCTTAACAGCTTAGTTCTAGTCAAGTTATATCCCCAAAACTTGGTTCCTGTGAAATGCTATGCTTAAAATGTGTTGCATGTCAATAATTTAGGGACTTGTGACAATACATAAAACTCTGTTAAAAATATTGCAGACTTGGCCTGATGTTCTTGATAATTAAAAATGGTGTAATGGCAAAGTATGGTAGGTGTAACTTTATTTCATATTTTCCTTGTATTTAAACCAGGGGCCATAAATTTTAAAGTATCATAAAAAGTGTGGCAAGATTGTACTATTTTAAATATATCTGATATATTGTCCCATACATTTAAATTATTAATATGCAATGCAGCCAACAGGAGTCTAAATTCTACCCAGCACAAGCTCTAGGCAATAATTATAAGAGGAGCTTGGTAAGCTATGGGGGAATGGAGATAAACCTCAGCAGCTGAGTAATCTACTTCTCTGGGATTGAGTTTCCTCTGCTTTGCCCTTATGGAGCCATTTGCACCTGGGCTAAGTAGGGATAAAATGCTGCCAAACTGAATTCTTCACTACCTTGCCCTCAAGGTTGCATTTTACATCTGGTTTGCATTTGCAGAGCCAGATCACAGCCTTATCTCTGGTGTTGGAGCCTGGGCATTACAGCAGGGAAGTCAGGTCAGTTGGTTGAGACCGGGACAGGGTGGCTGAGAGCAGAAACTGGAGCATTTTTAGCATGAGGAGAGAAAATCAACCGCACATGCCTGGAATTAGTGCCTTGCTGAATGCAAAGCTGGGAGTAGCTCTGATGGGATGGAAAGGTTGGGAAGAGAAGTATAAATTAAATTGAAGAAAGTAGAGATATGGGCCAAAACCGTAGATTTGCTATCAGACCTGGGGTCAGACACAGCACACTGGTGGTGGAAATCTGGAGAAACCCCAAGTACTTGCTCTGTATTAGTCACTCAGCTAAAATTTTGTTTTCACAGCAACGCTTGTCTCAAGGTCATGAATGAAGGGTGTTTTGCTGATGCAGATAAGAAATCTGGGGATCTTGGACTATATAATGCAATATAAAGGTATGGCCCACGTTTCCCAGGGTGTGCAGGTCCTTGGCAGGTATCAGTAGGAGGCAAAGGGTTGACAAAGCCCCAATATTTTCACATTCATATACAGGGCCAAAACATATCGCTCCATTTTTTGTGCTTGCTCTAGGCTGTGCCCTACTACTGTGGCTCTGTCTTTGTTTTGGGATAA
Source organism: Rynchops niger (assembly GCA_013400035.1). Lineage (NCBI taxonomy): Eukaryota > Metazoa > Chordata > Aves > Charadriiformes > Laridae > Rynchops > Rynchops niger. Next base: position 459,236 of record VXBH01003240.1, read on the forward strand.
AACAGGTGAAATGAGTAGGTAGTTAAAATTTTCTTGGGGTTTTTATTTAAGGATTGCCTACCGGCTCAGGAAGGCGTCATCTCTGCTTTACCAGCATCTCTGGGAGTCCTGGCTTAGGGGAAGTCTTATTTTACGGAGTTGGTGTGGGTTCTGGGGTGAGAAGGGGATACATCAGGAAGTCCTAGAATACAGGCAAGATGCTCCATCCTGGCAACTGCGCTTTGTAAGAGCCTACAGACTGGGAGGTTTTAAAAAAAGGAGCATTAATTCAATTTAGTTTTGCATGCTGTTCCTGGCGGTGCTGTTCTCAAAGTCTGAGTGCAGCACTTAGTGCACCTGGCCAGCTGATTAATACTTTCTCATGGGGGGAATTTATTCCTGGCCTGACACAAGTGGGTGATTGGTTTATGCCTTTGATCCTGAGGATTTACAGTGCTGTGCCATTTGGGAGGCTGAGCGTCTGTGTTTGTTCAGGGCTGGCTGGATCCTGCTGTTGTCCCGAGGAGCAGGAGGATCCCAATTTCCTCCCCTGCCCTTTCTCTGCTCCTTTTAATTTTCCACCGAGGGGTGATTCACGTGCTAACCCAGCTGTGTAAGTGCTCCTGGCTCCGATGTTGTACTAGCGTCCTCTTTATTCCTCTGAGGGCACAATCTGTAGGTGATGTTTTAGAGAAATCAATGTGAAGCAAAAATTGGCAGCTTTGGCTTTGCATGAAAATGACAAGCGCCTTGCTATTGGCCCAAAGATTTTTATTTTAGGGGGTCCGTGGGGGCAAATGTCAATGTTCTCTTTTTCTTTTTAAATGGGCTCAGCTTACAGTGACTGCTGTGGAAGTGCATTTTATTTTCCATTTAGAACCATCTTCATTAGACACCAGAATGAATCTCTCCATACAGCAGAGTACATTGGGGAGAATTAATCGTCCTGTTCACAGAGGTGGTATTTTCATGAGTCACTAATAGTGATGAGTGTAGTGCTTCCTTACGAGACTTTTTTTTTCCTTGAAGAAAAATAAAAACTGATAAAGAATAATAATAATAAAAAAGATAAGACAAAGAGCATCCTCCTGACATGCGGTGTATGGTGTGCATCTCGCTGGGCAGCCAAGCAGGCAGGTGGGTGCAGGGAAGAGGAGCTCAGGATGGCTCCACCTGCCCACCCACCCCTGCAGGTGGGGCATTATATATAGTCCCCTGCATTTATTTGCCTGACCTTTCCTCAAAACTTCAGCGATGGATGTTTGTTATGCTTTCTGGACAGTCAGTTCTAGTGCTTCTCTAACCCTGGAATTCAGCAATTTCTTTTGATGCTGACCCTACATGTGCACTGCTGCAATTCAAACATGTTCATGATCACTTTATCTGTAGCAGATATGGAGGATGATCTGTCCATCTCCCTTTCTGAGGCTGCATCATGCTAATGTAAGGATTTCTGCTCTTTTCCCTCCACAGTGTCTCTTTAAACTGAATCCCAGGTCCTTCATCTTTCCTCAGCTGCCCTTTCTTGGTTTCCAAATCCATCCACGCCCTTCCTCGACGGCAGTGCACCACGGGCAGTCTGCAGGTGCCAGAAAGTCTCATCGCTGCTCCATGGTTTGCCCTACTCTGCTTTCCTTGCCTTTGGCCATGTTTTGGCTCTTTTGCTTCCTTGGCTGATGGCCACATGATGGATCTTTCCTACCTAACCGTAAGTCTCTGTGCAGGACCTTGTTGACCACAGCCTGCTTTTCCTGGAGAGTATTTCTCTCATTTAAGACTGGTCCAAGTGCCCATTGTCTCCTGTTTCCTTGCAGCTGATGTTGTCTCCAAACTTACTCTTTTGTCCAGGTCAGATAGTGAAAATAGTGAATAATAGTGGCCCAAGACAAACCCTCGCACAATACATACAGGTACATTCCTCTAGTTTGATAAGTCATTGAAAGCAGCTTTCTGAGTGTGTTTTTCATCTTGTGCATTACCACCTTAACAATGTCACCTAATTGCTTAAGACAATATCATGTAAAATGATGTCAAAGGCCTTCCTGCGGTTGTTGTATACTGCAGCGACCACCTCTCCCTCTCCATGAGTCCTGCTGCCCTGTCATAGCAAAACAAGAGACTGGCTTGATATTTGTTCTTGACAAATCCATGTTGGCTGTTCCTCACTGCCTTGTTATCTCTTAGGTGCTTAGAAAGTGTTTATTTGATGATTTGTTGCAATATTTTTTTCTGGGAATTGAAGTTAAGCTGACTGGACTGTAATTCCCTGCTATGTTTGCTGTTCTTTGCTCTTCTGGGACTCGCTGCAGACCCTGAGTTTTCAAAGATAAGCACTAACAGCCCTCAGATTGCCTCCACCGCTTCTAAGTACCTGGCAGTGAATCTCAGCAGACCCAGCTGATTTGAAAACATGTAATTTATACAAATATCTTCCGGACTATTGCTTCCCCCTTGTAGTCTGAATTCTTACCTTTTTGTCACAAATAACAATTGAAATACCTATACAAATGAATCCATCATTTCTAGTAGTGAAGCATTACCCTCTGCAATGATGGTCGGTGACAGCTCTGCTGAATAATGGAGGAACTCTTCTCCTGGTCATTGGCTTATTACTGATTTGACTAAAATGTTGTGGTTTTTTTTTTTTTTTGCTATTATTTAAGTTTCTTACAAGCTCTACAGCAATATAGAACTTGACCTGTTTTTTTATTTTAGTTCCTAAATGCATGCCCTACTCATTTACACAGCCTTTAGCCATTTGAATCAGTTTCTACCACTTCTATTCCTGTCTGTGGTCCAGGGTGTGGTCCTTACCAGATGCTTTTCTATATTTTATTTGGAGTATCATTTGGGTTTTTTTTTAAGATTCAAAGGCAGGTACGTCAGAGGGTGAGAAGATTTTATGCTGGAGATAGTAGAAATTCCCTAATGTGCCACAAGATCTCTGCTGTGCCCTGGCAGGCTCCAGTAGCCGATGGCTGGGGTGGGCGCCCTGTGTTGTCCCACCAGCCACAATGCCTCGTGGACAGGGCCAGGGCAGCAAACGTGCTGTCGTTCCCAAATACCTGAACTTTTCAGGTGAAAACACATCTTTTGAAATAGACAAGAAGAATTTTCACTTTGGAACTCTGATACTTTACACTTTTATCTTTGTTTTCTCTTACCATCATTTTGTGGCACCATGTTAATAGTGAAGAACAGACTTCACTGATAATGGTGTACTATGACAACCAGTTAAACAAATCACATGGATCTTTTCTTACTTGCACTAAGGATGGTTGGGATTTGGCTTGCTGAATGAAACATCACATTTTCCCTGTGTTTCAAAGCGTTTCCCATCTTGTTTGCAGTGAAATGGTTTGACAGTTTTCAAGTCGGCAACTCTTTGATCTATGTGTCAACTTGCTTCGACTTGTTTCATTGGAACAAATAGGGGACGTTTCATTCTAGAGAAGAAGTATTTGGTACCTGTTGTCCCTGATATTTTTTTAAATAAAAAGTCACAAGTGTTTCAACTCATACATTCCATCGTGGTAGAACTTGTCAGTCACAGTAACATGTGTTATGAGTTATAGAGGACTTGTCATAAAACAGGGAAAAAAACAACCACCAAAGCTGTACAACAGAATTGAAACTAAAATTTCACAATTCTGAACTGAAATTCTTAATGGGAAATTGGAGATGAGATCAGAACATATATCATAATTTCTTAATGGCAATTTACAGAAAAGAACATTTTTCAAATTATATAGTTTCAATAAAACTGGATCATTTTAATGGAAGGACATTTGGATGAGAAACACAACCAACCAAACAAATGGTTCTTGCACCCAATGTGAGATGAACAAGTGTGACCCCTGAGAGGCTACATGGGTGACGAACATTGGATTGTGTTGGGAAATGCCTATTCCCATGAATCAGAAGATTCCCAAGAATCATTCTGCTTTATATGTTTGCAGGAAGAGCCCTTTTCTCTGCGTAGGAGTCTTCTTGCTGGTGAACTCAAGGTCATGGCAGATCCAGGTAGCTCCTCACCTGTAGGAGCGCTTTCCCTTGGGGCAAAACCACGAGAAAGCTCAGAGCACTGATCTTGCCGTCCTGCATGTGACAGCACTATCATTTCTACCTCTGTGGCTGGCAAGGTGGGTCCATTTCTTTTGTGTAAGTATAAATATTGACTGCAACCTCCTCTCTGTGGGGAATCTCAGCCTCTGAAATGCTGACAGTTGTTGCTTCCTGGAATCTCTCGATGGTTTTCTCTTCCCGGGGGAAGCTTTCAGGTAGAAAGGAGTAACCAGAGGGCTTGGCGCCTCTGCTCAGTTGAGATTTGGTAGCACCGGGACTGCAGAAAAGAGTAGCAGAAAGAGGTGGCCAGGTTGGGGTGTGTTGCCAATGGGCAAGCTGAGTCCCTCCTGACTGCACCATAACTGGTCATGGTCTGGCTTGCCAAAGGAGGTAGACCTGGAGGGGAAATTGGATGAACACAACACCCCAAAATAAGGGAAAACTGCTCCACACTCTGGTTTTATGCCACATTAAAAAAAAACCCAACAACTCACCTCTTATGTTCTATAAAGGCCAATGATCCAGTAACTAATTAGTACCATATTAATGTATTCCTGCCAGACTGAATGAAGAGTTCCACAGAGTCATTCTTTACCTCTACTTTTTGCAGTTCTTTATGCTTTGCAGAAATCCACTGGCTCTGTATCATCTCTGCCCCAGCTGCCAAATAGCAGGTTTGAACCTCATCTGAATGCTTCTTTGCAAAAGATCTGTGTTGGAAGATGGTGGTTTGATGAAATTGTATGTTTCTGCATGTGCAGCATGCAGAAATGGTATTGATTTGACAGCTTAACTTTGCAGGGGGAAAAGGCAGTATTTTGGAAATTGACTGGATTTGAATGACAGGTTTTGGTATTTTTAGTTTGAAATAACCTTTTATTTTGAAATACAGGAACGGCAGAGGGAGGAGAAATCAAGAGTCAAAACTGAAGAGAAACATAGCAGTTGATGAGATTCTTTTTCTTCCATTTGGAAAGGCGTTTCAAAATTTAACAAAGGGAAAAAAAATAGTATCTTGCATTTCCACTATGAACAAAAAAAAAAGCTCAAGTCTCTCTGTGACCAGCCCTATGCAGAGTATCTACCAAGAGCAAAAGACCTGGAGCTATGAAGAAAACGGTTATTTCTGCAGTGTAAAAACCTTCCTTTCCTTCACTTTTCATGCAGCCTGAATCCAATCATGGAGAATGTTTATTTTGAGAAGTCATCAAGATAGAGTCAAGACTGCGGTGACCTGGTGGCTGTTATTGAGATCTCAAACAGGCACCTTCGGTCTGAAGCCTGACAGCCCGCTGTTGTGCTGCCGGTAGGATTACAGCTAGTGCAAAAGTCTTTGGCTTTTAAGGCTTGGCACGTAGTGAGGTATTCTGGGGTTTGCATGGGAATGGAGATATAGTAATGAGTGTGTGTGTGAGGGTTTGTCTCAAGAGTAACTGCTGAAGGCAGCATCAAGCCGCTAGACATGCGCTGTGTTTAAATTTTCAGGATTTGAAAGGCTTGTGTCTAAGCACCACCACTGGTAGGTCTCCGTAGGGTCCAGCCTAGGCTTGCAGGTTGGCTGGCTCTGTAAGCAAAATAATAATGAATATAATTACCAGTAATTTCCAGCTTGTTTGTAGTCAGAAGCCAAGCTGAATCCTAATTTCCTTGGTGCAACGATGTCCTCTTCAGGATTGGGCAAAAATAGCACAGAGTTTTCCATTTATATTCCAGTCAGCATCTTAAAACAATCCCTCTCCTCCTCTCTGCTCTCCCCTTTGATGGACAGACCACTCCTGTTAGTACTGGTGCTCCTGGTGCCACGAGGCTTCCTCCGAGCGGGGTTGCTTGTGCTGAGCAGGGCACAAGGGAGCAAACGGCAGTGCATCTCCTGTCTCAGCAGATGGGACACCACGGAGAGGTGCCCCCCTCAATTAAGAGATAGATCCATGGTTCTACCTGCAATTTGCCCACAAGAAAATGCAAAGCCCCCGAGCGCACCACTGCTTTGAGATGGGGCTGAGGGCTCTGGGAATAAAGGGGTGGCAACGGCCTCGTAGATAGGGCATTTCCAGGACAGTTCCTGGGAACAGAGAGGATAGGGGCTTGTCTGGTGTGGCAGCACCTGTTAGAGTGCACAGCTGCAAATCCCTTCTGGTACAGTGTCCCCTTCTGACAGGGGAGACAAGAAGCCCTGAAGACTACCAAGGGCTA
>VXBH01003246.1:35856-63181 GCA_013400035.1 Rynchops niger
AAAATTACTTAGCTAGTTTTTGGAATTTGTGACTTGAAGCTTTATACTGTTAAATTATAATTTTGCAGAAGACGGCATGTTCTTATTTCTTTGACGCGTTCAATGGGAGACATATTGAATGTTAAGGAAATGAAAGCTGGATAGTTTCACGATTTAAAAAAAAAAAAAGAGAGAGAAAGAGAGAGAGAAAGAGAGCGAGAAAGATTAAAAAAAGGACCCTTGGAGTTTACAGATTTCATATTTAAACAAGTCCTTTTAAAAAAAAAAAAAGAAAAAAAGAGAAAAACTAATAATGATGACGATACCTTTGCGTTCAGATGTGTTACTTTTCTCTGAGTCATGTCGTACAAGAGTATTTATTATATGTGTTCTGTGTTCAAATGTAATTTAAAGAAGACAAAAAAAAAGACAAAAAAAAAAAAAGAAAGATGAGAATTTGATTTATGCATGAAAAAAATATACTCTTTCTTGAAGTAATGTAATAATTATTCGGGGAGGGGTGGTCGGGTGGGAGCGGGAGGGGACAAACTGTGCTTTTTTTGTCCACGAGTTTTTGGTTGCTGAGGACTTCTCTGCATGGATCACCTTTTTTTCCAACTCACACAACCACGGGAGAGTCGTCGTTTACCCCCTCCCTTTCTTCCTTTATCTCTTTTCTTCCTTTCCTCACCCCGAAAAGGGGGCGGCAGCGGCGCGGGGTGGCAGGGGGCTGCTCCCAGGACCCCAGGGGGGGGACGGGGCGCGCGGCGCGGCCCCGTGCCCGGCAAACAGGGTAAGGGTATCTGGGGCGCGGGACCCCGGCGTGTGCACCCACCCGTCCTACCCCCCGCTGTGGGGTCCGGCTCCTCGCCGTGCTTTGGGTTTGGTTTTGTTGGTTTTTTTTTGAGGTTTTTTTTTTTGTTTGTTTGTGTTTTTTTGTTTGTTTGTTTATTTTTTTTTTGCTCTATCCAGCTCTGTGGGTCAAATCCCAAGTGCAGATGAGAGAAGGAGAGACAATCAGCCGCCACCACCGGAGCCAGCAAAGCCGCAGGGCTCCTCGTGTCCTCTGAGACAAGGGAAACGGCCCCCGGGCACCCCAAACCTCCCCCCGGGGCTGAGACCTTTCCAGGTGATGCTCCAAAGACCCTGTCCCTCAGGGGTCCTCACAGACCTGCCTCTGCCCTTCCCCTACATGGAAAGAGGTGCTGAAGATGGTGCTGCATCAATGCCCAACTGGACCCAAGGATGGACCGGAGTGACCCATTTCTAAAATTTTTCACCCCAAGGATGTGGTTTGGGTCATAAGCACCACCCCGCACACAATGCCTGCCCCTGCCAGGCTTTCCAGTGCCACCCAGCCTAGCTCTCGCCCTGCACAGAGACACCCGCTCTGGTTGAAGGGGGCAGAAGAAGAAGAAGAAGAAGAAGAAGAAGGAGGAGGAGGAGGAGAAGGAGGAGTCCAGCCAGTGGAAGAAGTCCTGGAGAACCCCAACCCACCAGCAGGTCTCAGGGGACTTTGGAAGGTCTCCCTGCCTGCCCTAGACAGGGAACTTTCTGCAAATGATCCCCGGCTGAACAGGGCTAAATCCCCTGCTCCTTCCTCCCCAGCTCCTCCTCCTCTCCTTACTTAAAGACGTGAGGAGACTAGCAGTAGGGAGTCATATCTTTGGAGGTCAGGAAGCTGATGAGGCCCTGGAGAAAGCAGTGGTACCGACTTCTTTCTGCTTCCCCACCATTATCAGAGAAATTACCTTAAAATGCTGATTCCTCAGCCCTCTCCAGCCACTTCACCACTCCATCCTTTGCCTCTGTCACTAGAGGTGGCCCCAAAGCTCATCCCACTGCAAGGAAAGAAATCTCAGCTTCTTCTGGCCCCACCAAAGTGACGCCCAAAAGCAATGTAGGGTTGTTGTTTTTTTAATCTGCGTCTCTTGCCTAATGTGGTGTCCCTGCAGCCTTCACCTTCTTCATGGCCAGCACTGAGATGCTCAGTACCAGGTGGTGGTGGGATCCATGTGACCCACTGACCGAGGACCTGCGTTTTGGGAAGAGATGGTATTTATTCCAACAGCACCATTCACCTCGTAACCAACCCCCTTGCCCTCAGGGGAGCTCTGCAACACCCGCTGTGTCCCATTTCCTCCAACGGGACCTTTTCCAGCATGAGAAGCTTTGGTGTTTGGAGGCCGAGACCTTGTTTACATCCTCAAATCTCACCAGGCTTGAATGCAACCCATAGTCACAAATCCTTGGACCTTGCAGAGACCATCCAGTTTCCATCATGGGGCATGAACCACGTGGGTTGGGAAACCCCGGAGAAGCCAAGAGCTGAGTGCCCTCCCCTCTCCTTTAGCCCACCAGGATGCCGGATCTGGCCGTCCCTGCTGCCCACACCAACCAAAACGCCTTGAGGAGCAACTTGCCATGATGCCAAAGATTTTTTTTTTTCCCCTGCAGGTAATGACAATCCGAGCTCTGTCCTTAAGACAATTCTCTCGACCAAGGTTGCCCCTGAAGAGTGTTTTTTGTGTTGTGGGGAGCAGGAGCAAACCCGGGGCCCCAGTGGCACCTCCAAGGGCGATGGAGAGCGGCCAGCCAGAGGGTGAAGAAGAGGAGGGGACCCGCGATCTCCCACTGAGACCTGCTGGTTCAGCCTGGCCGCCATGTCCTTCTTCAGCTGTGAAAGTTTTCGGGGATTTGGGTCATTTCATTACCCATGCTGCCCCCCAGGCACTCTGGTTCTACCTTGGGTGGGAGTTTTCCACCGATGGCTTTGGCGTTTGAGCTTTGACACCCCTCCGTTGGCAGCGCCGTCCCGTCCCGCCAGGCGAGCAGGGGGAGCGCGTGCTCCCGGGGACGCCCGGATGGGTTTGAGCCATTGTCACCCTGCTACGGCACAGCCAGAGCCGGGCTTTTCCAGCTCTAACGGTGGCTCTGCTGATGGGACGTTGGCACAGAGCAGGCCAGGAGTTGGTGTTTCCCTGTGCTGAGAAATGGCTTTGCAAACAAAAAAAATAAAAATCACCATTTGTCCCTTTTCCGGAACATCCAAAATGTGTGTGGGGAAGACGATTGGCTCCTCGTTACCTCTCTCCCCAACCCGCTTTGGGCACCGTGAAGATGCTGCTGGGCTGGGTTGGCCACCGCATGTCCCCGGCGTTAAACCGTCCCCTTTTTCCCTTGTCTCAGAGGACACGTGCGGCGCTGGCAGCCGGCGGCGGGGCTGGACCCGCAGACGCTGCCCCGCGGAATCCGGTTCCTCTTGCGTCTTTCTTTGTTAGGGGTTTTTAAAAAAGAGGAAGTTAAAAAATGCAAAGAACAAAATTAATTTTTTGTGGTTTTTTTTTTTGTTGTTGTGGTTTGTTTTTTTTTCTTTCTTTCTTTTTCCCCTTAAATTTCTAAAAGGAAAAAAAGGAAGTCAGACAGAATTAATCCCGGCCCTCGGGTTCGCCGGTCCAGCCACCTCCAGAAAACATTGCTCATTTTTCTGTATAGCAATAGGCGACGCTCGTCCTCGTCCCCGACGGTCCGAGGGCTGCATCTCTGAGTTTTTAAACGACTTTTTCGTTCTAATTAAATTGAAATTTTTTTAATTTTTTTTTTTTTTTTTTTTTTTTTTTTTTTTTTTTTGCTGCTGCTTCATCGTTACTCTCATGGGATAGATTTTACTCTACAGCGAAATGCAATTGTTACTCCTCTGTGTCTTGCAACTATATTTGTTTAAGCTATTTACAAACGTTAAAAAACAAAAAAAAAAAGATAAAAAAAAAAGAGTCTTATGTGTCAGGCACTTTATCCAAACTGTGCTGTGTGCTCTGGAGTTCGTTCCTTGTTCTTTGCAATGACTCACGCAGGGGAAATTACCAGGAAACTTAACTCCAGCCTGTCAACAGGTTTTAAAAGAGGGAAAAAAAAAAAAAAAAATTAATTAATCTCTATTTGTTCATCCTCTACTGGTCATGACTGTGTTGTATTTCTGCAGCTTTCTGTTTCTTCAATAAATTATTTTCTAGTCATTCACCCTGGCGTGCGTGTGTCCCGCAGCGATGCTGGTGGGTCGGCTCTCGGGGGGGAGCAGCCCCGTTTCAACCACCTCAGCTCCTCTCCCCAGCCCTGGCCTGGGACACCGGGGTGGGGGACATTTGGGGACCATGGCCAGGCAGCTGGGGAAGGTTTCTCCCCGCTGAGTTTTCACCCTCGTAGCTGCAGGGGTGAGAGCTTTCCCAGGTGAAGCCTCACATGATTTTATTTCTTGGCAACACCTGTCTTCTGGCCAGAGCCCAAAGAAAACACTTTAATCCTCACAAACTCAGTGCAGATGAGGCCAAAGCACTTGTTAAACAAACCCATCGAGTTGCACGTGCTGCAGGCAGGTCCAAACCCCCGTGGCGGATTTAATTATTTATCTTTTTGCCTGGACATCTCATCCTACCGCGTGTTTTGCCATAGAACCACAGAATGGTTCGTGTTGGAAGGGACCTTGAAGATCATCTCTTTCCAACCCCCTGCCCTGGGCAGGGACGCCTCCCACCAGCCCAGGGTGCTCCAAGCCCCGTCCAACCCGGCCTTGAACCCCTCCGGGGACGGGGCATGACACGAGCGTTGCAGGTGGCAAAGAGCAGGTGACACACATCGAGGGACCGCAGGACCTTTCTGTGCAGCTTCCTCCCTTGGTGCCGTAGCAGAGATTTACAGGAGAGGAGTGAAAAGCTAAAGTCCTTTGAAATAAAAAATGAAAACAACAAAAAGGGTGATCCAGTCACCAGTCAGCTGTTGACACACAACTTCTCCAGCTGATGATGTCCCCAAAGCGCGGCTCTGCAGGACGTCTGCTCCCATGCCTGCTGGGCAGAGGTGATGCTCCTCACCCCCACGCTTTGCCTTCCCCCCAGAAGTACTTTTCAGGGCTGTCCCCAAAGCTGGGGACATCAGTCCTGGGGGAGTGGGACGTGGCTGCTGTGGAGATGGGGCATGGCACGTAGCAGCCACCCCCACCGTGTGCAGGGATGGCGGAGAGGGGGAGGCGGAGATGGCAGGGAGTGACGAGGAGAGGCTGCGAGAAGCTGGGCTGGTTTGTCTGGAGCAGAAAAACCCACAGGTAATCCATGATCCATAGACCCCACCCCTTCCAGAAAACAGGGGGCACTTTAAAATTAAGCCGTTAGAGCCTGATCTGTTGGGGCGACGCACGTGAAAGCCGTGGGGGCCGGATCCAGCCCCACGCAGGGACCGCGGGTGGCTCTAAGGGTAACGGGAGGGGGTCTCATTACTGCTGAGAAAGGGAAATGAGATGGGGGTCTTTGCGCAGCCGCTGCAGCTCGGACCCCGGCATGGGAGGGAGCATGCGGGGGCAAGGGGCTGCGCCCACCACCCAGCCCTGCTGCTGGCCTTCCACCAGGGCGTTTAATTAATTCCGAGGGGGAATTAAGGCAGGGCAGCAGTGTTTGGGGGTCCAGCCTGGAGCAGGATCAGCCCCGGGCAGGAGGGAGCCCCTGGCTCGGAGGGGACTCAGCGGAGGCAATGGGGCTGGGTGCAGGGCAGGGGGTCGCGGGGCGAGGGGCCGAGCGTGGAGGCAGAGGGTGGCAGCTCTTCATGGCTCTACGGGCTCCCGCAAAGCCCAGGCACGCACTGCAAGGGGGGAGACGGAGCCACTGGTGGGACACGGCCCGGAGCAGCAGCCTTCGCCCCCAGCGTGGACCAGCCCCTCCGCAGCTACGGGAGCTGCCCAGGCTTCAACATCATCCAAATAAGATTTAAAAAAATGCCCATAAAAGGAGGGAGCCAGCCAGTTCTGCGCCTTGACGGCACCTCCCCTGTCCTGGCATGGTGGGAGGTTGATGCCAGGGTAGCTACGCTGAGGGGCTGGGGGGGGAGGACAAAGCTGGGGGCGTCTCTGGGCGCAGGAGAGCGGGAGCAGTGCTGCGGGTGGCCCCTGTGCGCAGGCTGTCCCCGCGCGTGATGAGGCCGGCGTAGCCCTCCTGGTGGGAGAAGGCGTAGCTGGAGCGGCGGCGGAAGGAGCCACGAGGGACGTGGGCACGTAGCTCCACCGAGGGCTCCGGCTCCCGCCTGGCCTTCAGGCAGATCTTCTGCAAGGAGATGGGGAGATGAGGGCTATAGACACCTCCCAGGCAAGCCCTTGCCCCAAGGAGGGGACACACAGGGAGCGCGTGCCCTCCAACAAGACACAGTTTGGCTCCCAGCTCCACCATGGCCTGAGTTGATGTGATAGGATGCATAATGTGGGGACTCGCAGGGAGGTCTTCAAAGCTCTTGGAGCTCTGTAGCACAACCACCACCCCTGCTCTCACCTAGGACCTCTTTGTACCACTGGCAAAGTATGACCCACCACCCAGATGGAGGTGAGCTCTACCAAGGCTGGGGTGGTACCAAGACCTGCAGCAGACCCCAGGGCCTCCTAAGCGGCAGCTCCAGGGAGTCCTGGAGGGCAGTTCCTTGCTGCTGCCAAAAGCCGCCCCTCTCGAAGAGCTGGAGCAGGTCTCTTGACTCAGGGCCTCCCGTCGGACATTGAACTGATTTGGGAAGAGGACCTTGGAGCCAGACTTGGACACCAATGCCATGAGAGACCATCACCAGCTGAGCGGTGCCTCCAAGGAGGGGTGACGTCCCACCGCTACAGCCCAGGCAGTGGGTTCCCTGGGGAACCTCACCCATCCCATCACCAGCAGCGCCTTGGCCAGCCCCAGACATGGACGCTGGCAGGAGGCAGAGCCCTCCCCATGCCAGCCCCAGGCAACCCTCACCTGCTGGATGGTGGTTTTGCCCGCGATGGTGCGGTACAAGCGGATGGTGAGCGAGGGGATGGTGTTCACCACCAAGGACAGCAGGACCACGAGCAGGACGTAGGGGTCGGTCAGGGCATTCCGGCTGGCATCTGTCAATGCAAGGTGGGAAACAGCTCGTAGCACAAAGCCCAGGTTGGGCTCTCCTGGCTGGGAAAGGGAGGGACCATGGGAACGCCTGGGGCATCTCACCTGGGAAGTGGAAGATGGCAGGGGCTATCCTGAAGGCTTCAAAGCTTTGGGTCAGGAAGGAGAAGAGGCAGAAGAGCAGCAGGCTGGCTGTGACCATCAGGAAGGACAACGCTGTCCAGAACTTGGTGTCCAGGATGATCTGCAGGGGCAAGGGCAGAGCACACAGAGGCTGCAGGGACCCTCTTCCCTACAGCCACCCATCCCTAATTCCGTCCCCTGCCCCAACAGAGATCATTCCCCAGCCACGAAGCTGCTGGGGATCGTGTCAGGGAGCCCAGGGCTGAGCCCGGCTGCGGTCCCTGAACATCTGCCCCGGGGCCAGCATGGGGGAGGACAGAGCAGCGCTCACCTCCACGAGGACCGATAGCAATGCCGATGTGGCCACCGTGACAGCGAAGGACTCGTAGTCGCCGACAGCCCTGCTGCCGACGCGGTCCTGGAAGGCCCAGAGTGCGATGTAGAAGCTGGCGAGCGAGGTGCTGACCCCATGTAGGAGGGTGACGCTGAAAACGCGGTAGTTGAAGAGCTCGTCTTGCTGCCCGATCACATAGAGCTCAGGGAACTCCAGGCTCTTCTTGGCACTGACGTCCTGCCGGGTGGACACCAAGCATCATCCTCCCCACCCACACCAGAGAGCAGGATCGGGCCCCCCTTTCTCCCCCCCAACACACCCTCTGGGAAAGCTGCAGTGAGTCCCTCCACCCGCTTGCTGTGGGGTGACAGAGAACAGAGGCACCCCAGGACTAGTGGTGACATCCAAATGCGCATTAAGCTGCTTGGTACCACAAAGAGCCACAGGAATGGGGTGCAACGACCGTCGGGCTGATTCACCCCCACTGAGGATGCAGCCTCCAGGCGCAGGGGCTGGTTGCAGCCCGGTGAACCCGTACCTGCTCCAGAAGACCCATGGACAGCACGGGGTAGGTGGTGTAGAAAATGTTGTAGAGCGCGAGGAACCAGCCCTCGTACAGAGGCTAGAAGGGAGAAGAGAGCAGCTGTGAGCTCAGCGGGGCTTTGGAAAAACTCCGAAAGGATACCCAGGCACCAGGGCATCCAAACACCCTCTCTTGGGAGGGCACTCACGTCCAAACACTGGGGAAAGCCCCGTGGACTTGCCCCAGGCTCTGCATCACCCATCGTGGTCTGCAGCGACGGGTGGGCTGTGGGGCAGTGCTGCAGACGGAGATGGGAGGCTGGAGCCACACACTGGGGGTCAAGTCACACTGATGGCCCTGGGGATAAAAGCTCCCATTTGGGGCGAAACCAGCTTAATGCACGTGGGATCTTTCCCTGAGTCTGTCCGAGACTGAGCTGCAGCTCACAAGGACATCCCAAATCTCCCCAGGGTGCTTTTCCCAATCCAGACAGGTGAAAAGCAGATAACCAGTTGCATCTCAGCCAGGCAGCTCTCCCCAAAAAATCGGACAGCCCAATACCAGGGCAAGGGAGAAAGGAGAGCAGGGCGGTGACGTGGCCACACGCCCATCAGGCAGTACCAGCAGAGGGGTCACAGCACCCACGTGCAAACCTCCACGGGATGGATGCGACCGCTGCTAGCGGCAGCATCCCTCACCTGAGCCGTGAATCCGCTATGGAAAGCGAACCAGACCTGGGCCATAAGGCCAGCAAAGGTCTTGTAGAAGAAGTAGCGGAGGAACTTGCAGATGCGCAGATACGCCCAGCGGCCGTGGACGAGCAGGAGGCGCCGGAGGTAGGAGAACTGCGCCAGGGCATAGTCGCTGCACTGCACGGCTTGCATGCCCTCCAGCCCGCTGATGCCCACACCGATGTCAGCGGCTGCGGGGGACAGGAGGGCGTGAAACGCAGGTGGTGGGGGGTTTGGGGAGCCGGGTGCTTGATTTTTCTCCATTTCCCCCACACTGACGGGAAGAGGGGGAGTCCACAGTGAGGGGCAAAGGGAAGAAACTCCCTCCATCACGTGCCACGGCTGGGGGAGGGAGATGCTGGGCAGGGGTGGGCATGCGAAGAGCAGAGCCCTGTGGTCAGGGCTGCTGGAGAGGGGCAGGGAGGTCTCTGCCAGCTGCCCGGGGTGGAGCTTGAAGTTTCTTCAAGTTTCATCCCCGCTGCCAAAGCAAGTGCTCCACCCTGCTCCTGGCCCAGCCTGGTCCCGGTCCTCTTGCTCCCCTCCCAGCACAGCAATGTGGGGAACTGGGCTGGGGGTTCCCCTCCCAGCTCCTCACCTCGAAGGACAGGATGATGGGCCACCACCACTCCCCAACAGTGGAACATGCCGGCCAAAAACTCACGCTCCCCCCTGCCCTGAGCCTCACTTTTGATCATGTTGACATCGTTGGCCCCATCCCCGATGGCCAGCGTGATGGCCTTCTTGTGCTTCTTCACCAGCTGCACGATGAGGGCTTTCTGCTTGGGGGTCACTCTGCAGCAGATCACCGCCTGGCAGCTGGTGGCCAAGTCCACGAAGGCCTTCTCCACCAGGCTGCCCTGCTCCTCTGAGCCTGTAGCCCCGAAGCAGGCCAGCCGCCGCCACAGCCGCCCCTTCTTCTCCTTCAGCACCTCTCCCGTGTGGAGGATTTTGTCCTTAGGGGAGAGTACACGTGGTTGGGACCTCACCCGTAGCCTTCATAGCATGAGGGCCCCCACCTCCTCAACGATGCTCTTAAATCTTGTTGGTGGTACAAAAAAGTGACCCCAGTTTTCTCTGAGCTCATCACGCAGCAGGCACTGTGACCGTGAGACCAGTTTGCCCCAGTATGACCAGAAGAGCATGTGATTACCCACCAGCCTGCACCACCCCAAAAGACCAGTTGGGCGGGTTTGGTCAAACCTCCAACACCAAATGATTGGTTCAAGCTTGTCCCCCCTCTCCACTCTTCATTCCCTAGCCCAAAAATGGACTTTTCCCACCCCTTGGGGAGGAGGGGCATCACCTCCTCCGCATGCTGGTGCCATCCAAGACTTTGATAGCACCAGGGCGGAAAGAGCCATCTGCCAGCGCAGGCAGGGAGCAGAGAAGAGCATCCAAGTGCCACCTTACCAGGAAGTCCCCACTGATGATGAGAGCTCTCTTCTTGTGGCGCGAAGCCTCTGGGCGCTGCTGGGAGAGGTGGCCACTGCACAGGGCTTCCCCACTGCTGCTGAGGTTGTTGTTGCTCACCCAGTAAGCCTCGAGGATCTCGCTGTGCAAGGAAGGGGTGGTTGGAGCCGAGCTGGGGACAGTGGGCACACTGCCTGGCTTCAGCGGAGACCTACAGTTGGCCATTGCCATCTCAAAGCCAGCTCCAGGCAGATGGGGCTGGTACCCAGTGGTGGGAACAGTGGGGACAGAGAAAGAGCCTCAAGGACTCACTGATATAAAAAATCAGCCCCTGGCCCTGTGGTTTAGAGGCTGAAGAGACAACTTAAGCACATTCTGGTCAAAGCCTGCCAAGGAAGAGACCGCCGTAGGGGCACAAACAGATGGGAAGGCCTGGAAGAGCATCAGCAGATGAGGGACACAGACATTCAGGCTGTGACCAGGAAGGAAAAGCGTCTCTGGTAGAGTTGAGCTCTGCCCACCCTGCACAGGTTCCTATGCCCTCGGGTGCCTTCAGTGGGGACAACAGTGTCCTGAACCAGAAGGTCACGATTCCTCACCTGATCTCCTTCTCCTCCAGGATCTCCATGTCGTCTGTGAGCAGCTTGCACGCGTAGCCAATGTTCATTGCAGTCTCTGCAACACGCAGGTGTCAATGGCTCATGGCCACATGGTGCTTCCCGCCCCGTGCCAGGGCAGCCCCCAGCCCTCAGGTCCAACAGCCCTCGGTGGGCAGCAGCTGCTGGGGGCTCTGCCCCAGCTCTGTGGCATCGTGCAGATGGCTTCCCCTGCTTCACCCCATGGGTGACATGATCTGTGGGACAGGCTATTATTTTATATTAAAGGGAAGAGCAGAACCTGGTCGTTGCCCACTCCCAGGGTCTGCTATCTCTTCTCTGGTCTTGGTTAAGGAGAAGCTGAAATGTGTTGGTGGGATCTGGGGCTGCCTCCACTGACCTTGTTTGTCTCCTGTCAGCACCCACACTTTAATGTTGCCCAGTTTCAGCAGCTGGATGGTCTCAGGGACTCCATCTTGCAACTTGTCCTCAATAGCCGTGGCCCCAAGCAGCTGGAAGGAGGATGAGTGGGTGGCACGACATGGGGCAGGGCAAGATGCAGAGGTAGGAATTACCCCTGGATCCAACCAGGGGTCCTTGCCCATGGGTGGACATGACCTGACAGGTATCTAACCCAGTGTCTACTGGCATATCACAAAGTCACCCCAGAGCGGGAGGGAGCTGCGCCTGCCCTCCCACCCAAGGGATGGGTGTTGGGTTGAACACTTCACCCCCTCATCCCAGAGAGCCGAACCCCACACTTCTGCCCTTCTAAATGCCAACCTCATCCCACCTGCAGGTTCTGCTCCATCTCCTCGTACAGCTTGTCCAGCTCCCGCGCGCGGTCCTGCAGCAGGACGCTGGCCTCGCGGTGCCTCCTGCTCCACAGGCTGTACTCCACCTCGCTCACTTCCTTGCTGGCCAGGCATAAAGTCCTCAGTGTCTCCTCTGCAAAGCACTGCAGAGATGAGACATCAGGTCTCCCTTCCCTCGACCAGGATGGCTCTGATGGTGGACCAGAGTATGATGTCAGCCAGCCACAATGCTCCCACAGGCAGAACCAGAGACCCTCCAGGATCTGAGGGTCTCCTTTTGGGCGCTGACTCCCTCCCCCCTCCTACAGCAGCCCCATGAGCAGCCTTGCAATGCTACTGGTCCATGCAGAACACCAAAGGTGGATTTGATGCCCTCTTAGCCCCTCGCCCATATGCAGGTGAGGCTCCTGGAGCAGAAGGAAGAAAGGACGACCAAAATCCTGAAGCCTGAGGGAGAAAGAGCAGCGGGGGACTCCAGGACACCCAGCCCAACACCAGCAGTAGGGACACCATCCCTTTCCGCACCAGACTCACATCCAGCGCCATCTCGGTGAAGGTCTCATTGGGCCCTCGGCTCTGCAGTCTCTCCAGGATGACCGTGTCAGCCCCCTTGGTGTAGAGCCGGATCCTGCTCTGGGGGTCTCGCACTGGGAGGGAGGGAGGGGAAGGACAGCTTAGGTACCCAGAGAGATGGCCCCCACTCATCATTGTCCCCACGCAATGGCCACGCTGCAGAAGGCACCACAGGGGACACCAGTGCTTTTCTACTTGCAGTCACAGGAAACACAGCAATGTCCCCAGATCTACACCACCACGAGGCAGGATCAGGCCTCAAGGACTGTTAGTTCCTCACACATCTCCTCTGAGCCCTTGCTTTACTCGCTCTCTCTTGGCTGCTCAAACCCTTCTCAGCTGCCTTCACCAAGGTATTGGGGTGAGCAAAACCGCGGGGATGACCAGGACGAGCCTTAGGAGCCTCTGTGCCAGCTGTGGTCAATTGCAGACATCCTGGTGCCATCCATTGTAGGGCTGAGTATGGAAGGGACGCTCTCTGTTCTTGTAGGGCCCCCAGAGACACCCTGTCCCACTCACCCAGGACAGACATCCTCTTGCGATCACTGTTGAAGTCCAGCATGGCCAGTACTTTGTACGTCCTCTTCACCCCCAGCTCACTGATGGTGATGGTGTCTTGTGTTCGGGCCAGAAAGACATACCCCAAGTTCCTGGCTGCCAACACCAGTGCTTCTTCGTCTGGTGAAGCTGCCTGATAAACCAGCTGGTCTGCAGAAGAGGAGGAGGACTTAGACAAGGAGACTCCCAGCCAAGCAACCCTTGGACGTCTGAAACACCCTGTTCTTTCCCAGCACCAACATTATCTATGGAGACCCTAAAGTCCAAGCCACCAGGCTAGAGAAACTCAGTCCTACTTGTCTCATCTCTTCTGCTCAAGCGCCCAGCCAGGGATGGATTATCCCCCCTGTGCTCCTGTTCCAACTAATTAGCTTTAAAACAACCCCAAATGTACACATCCGTGATGCTAGGACAGTGGTCCAAAGCATCCCTGGGCTCTCACGCCACCTGCACCCCCACAGCAGAGCTTTGCTGGGTGAGATGGAAAAAGCCATCATGGCCTCAATGCCTTGAGCGGCAGCTCAACCCCGCTCTGAGCACGTCAACCAGCGTGGCCGACCCACCGCCCTTCTCCTCCACCATGACAGTGTGGCAGAGGGCCAGCAGCCTCAGGAACTCCCTCAGCACGGGGTCGCTGTCCCGACGGGCGGCTTCCAGAAGCGTCGCGTCGCAAAAGTCCAACTTCTTCTCGCCGTGGTGGCTCCAGGTCAACCCTGACCCCTGCAAGAGGCACGGGCAGGTTGCAGGCACTCCGAAGAGAGACCGAGCACAGGGCTCTGCTCCGGGGATGCCGCCGGGTCACGATACAGCCACCCTGTGCTGGCATGGCCCGAGCCCCGTCAGAGGGCGTGAGCCGAGCTCTGCGTTGGGGGTGAGTATAAAAAGGTTGGGGATCATAAAAAAAACAAAAAACAAAACAAAACAAAAAACCACCACATAAAAAAATCAGAGCTCAACGATTTTATAAACCTGGTTCCCCCGTCCTTAACTAGCAGCTGAGAACTGGCAAACTCGCCAGCCCGAGGAAGCACAAGCCTCTCTCTTAGAGCACGGGAGCCCAAGCTGGGCTCCCAGATAAGGGCTGGTCCTGCTGCCGGCGGCATCAATAACTGCTACGGCTTTGGCCCCAGCGAGGAGCAGCATCCGGCCCCACGCCACACGGGGGAGGGGAGTTACGCACCGATGGCTGCTTGTTCTCACGGCCTGTGCCAGCACCTGCCAAAATCAAAATAATTCAATTAATCGAGAGCTGGCGGGGGCGGGGGGAGGGCATCGCTAGCAGGGGCTTCAAGCAGTTTCCCTAGAAGGGGCCGCTGCTTTTGCCAGCCAAAAGACTGGCAAAAAGGGACAGGTTTCCAGCATCTGCTCGGTGTCAGTCATGAGCCAAGCTCTGTTAGCATGGCCAGGTCTGACTCATTTGGCTCTTCGGACTTTCTACATGTTTTTAATGTTAAAAATTCAGGACTAGCCCTCACCCACATTTCCTGGGCGACTCCGCAGTTCGCCAGAGACGGGCGGGATTGCGGCGATGCTGCTATCACAGAGGTGCAATACGGTACCTCAGGGTTAAATTGGGTTCATTCCTTCTTAAAAACTTTGCCAGGTATTGTTTTCTCCTCTTTGCTTTTGGCACTGTCCATTTGTCCCAAGTGCCAGATACTTATCTCAGGAAGAAGGAGCTCCGTGCTAAAGCAATGGCCTGCCCCGCTTGCCGAATTTCACTAATTAAGCACTGAGCTCAAAAAGCCAGCTGAGAGCTCGAGTAAATGTAGCAACAAGGAAAGGAATGGCTTGGCAATTCTCGGGTTTCTAAGGGGAAAACCAAGCAGAATCTTAAAAAAAAAAAAAAAAAGAAAAAAAGCGAAGAGCAATGACATGCATTCATTGTAAAGAAACAACATCAGGGAAGGGATAATTTCTTTGCCTCCTCCATAGGTCACAAGAAAATGACGCAAAGAGGAAAAGCAAAACCTCCTTTTTCTCTACAACAACTTCACAGGAAATAAAAATCCCTGGGCTTTACTGGCCCGTCACCCCATGGCCCCTCTGCCTGCCCTGGACACCTGGGCCAGCACCAGCTAATTACTCCAGGTGGGCTCCACCTCACTCAGACCACGTGTTTGCCACCTGGCTGTGCTGAGCTCCTACCCCAGGCTCGCTTTTGTATCAGGGAAGACCGAGCTGATCTCAGCCGAGTTTGGGGCCTGATACATCTCCCGAAAGGCAGGCACGCATTTTAGGAGGCAGAACTGTGCCGTGACTCCATGCACTGGGAGCACGAGACAAATGTGACCCCAGGGGTGGTGGCCCCTGCAGAGCACCGATAACGTGGGACATGAGAACAAGCTGAATTCCTGAAGGTTCTGCCTGCACGCTGGACCACCAAGATCAAACCATATGCCCCAAGCTTCCTAGCAAGCCAGGAGGAGTGGAAAGAACCCAAGTGGCCTAAATTCAAGGTCTACCTCACTCGTGAGTCTGTACAAACTTGCATCCAACTAAAGTTACCATAGATGGTCCCATTGATGCAGCATTTCTTGAAGCTCATAACATTTTGCGTCAAAGTGCCAGTCTTGTCTGAGAAGATATATTCGATCTGGCCGAGCTGATCGTTGAGGCTGGTGCTTCTGGCTTTTGCTGGAATGTCTTTGACAGCGTAATACATTTCCAGATCCCAGTTGATAAAAAAGCTGTTCACCAGATAGATGAACTCAAACCTAGGGAGTCCGATAGAAGAAAACTTACACCGGGGAAGGAGATGGCATTGCTCACGTCCCAGGGGGTCTTGGGGATCTGACATGGGATGAAAGGGCAGAGGGGAACTCCCCACCTGGATCCTATTGCTCTGAGCTTGGGGGAACCAAGAGGCTTTTCATTGTTCGTGGCCAGTTTTGCAGAAGGCTCATCATATCAGACTGAGAGCCCACTGGGTCCCAGGCAACTGGGCTCCCCTCTGGAAAGCCGGCCCTTGATGACAAAATTCATAGATCTGGAGATTCAGCGAAGGGCCGAAAAATTTGGAAACCGCCTCTTCCAGCACAAATTGTGATCATTGCCCACTCACCGCGACTCTGCCCTTCTCTTCCCCACCCTGCTGCTGCTCAGTGGGGAGAACACCACCTTCACCAGTCCCATCCTCAGCCTGCCCACCATTTCCAACCTCAGTACGTCAGTCTTTGCATCTCTTTGCTGGCTTTCCTCTGAGAAGATCTCAAAGCACATCATCAATGTTTGTAAGACACCCGCCCCATCCACCTTTACCCTCTCATGTCTAAGGGAACACACGGGAATGACTTGCTCAGGGTCACAGCTGGATCTTTTGTGCAGCCTCATTTTGTGGCCATAAACCAAGGTGCCAGCTGATGGCCAAGGACAGGGAGTGGGCTACTGATCTCTAATCACTTCCAAGCTCTGTTGTTCTTACGTTATATACATGGACATGGGTATGATGATGCTCAGGAGGATCGTGAAGCCCCAGAAGTTGAAGAAGGCCTGCTGGGCAGGAGTTGTGTGCTTGTAGAGAGCAGAGAGGTAGCTGTGCTTCTCCTGGAACATCTTAGCCCAGAACCCGGAGGCAATGGCGAGGCACAGCGATGTGACCAACAGCACCAGGAAGATCTGAGATGGGAAGCCAGGATGAGAATGTCCCATCACACAGAGCCCACCAGAATCTTTTCTACGACCAACCATTGCCCCTTCCAGACTGTTTGTCTCATTTAGCTGTAAGCTTGTGGAAAAGTGCCCTTGTGCCTGAAGTTGGTTCTCAGAGCTCAACCTGGATCAAGACGAAGGACCGCAGCACATATTTCAGCTCAACACCTCCGCAACACACACACCAAAACCCAACTTTCCCACCCTCCTAACTGCCTCAGACACCATCTCCCT
Source organism: Rynchops niger (assembly GCA_013400035.1). NCBI lineage: Eukaryota > Metazoa > Chordata > Aves > Charadriiformes > Laridae > Rynchops > Rynchops niger. The sequence continues at coordinate 52,271 of VXBH01003246.1, forward strand.
GGACAAGGGTGTCCTGCAGCCTTCCTGATGAAGTGCCAGCAAACAGAGCAATGGTGGCCAGGCTGAGAGGTGATGACACTCAACCACCAGGAACAGGAGTAAGAGTCATCCAATTCCTTGTTATGACCATGCTGTTTTGCTTCCCACAGAGGAAAAGCTCCTTGCGCCAGGGGAGGTTTAGGATTGATATTAGGAAAAATTTTTACACTGAAAGGGGTATCAAGCATTGGAAGAAGCTGCCCAGGGAAGTCGTGGAGTCACCATCCCTGGAGGTACTTAAAAGATGGGTAGATGTGGTGCTTAGAGAATCATAGAATCTTCATGGTTGGAAGGGACCTTTGAGATCATTGAATCCAACCATACACACACAAAAACCCCCACCAACCTACAATCTCTGCCACTAGAGCATGCTCTGAAGTGCCACATCTAGACGTTTCTTAAACACCTCTAGGGATGGGGACTCAACCCCCTCCCTGGGCAGGCTGTTCCAGTGCCTGACCACTCTTGCAGTAAAGTAATTCCTCCTAATATCTAATTAAACCTCCCCTGCCGCAGCTTCAGACCATTTCCTCTGGTCCTGTCATTATTCACCTGGGAGAAGAGNCTGGGCACACTGCTGGCTCACGTTAAGCTGCCCGTCCACCAGCCCCCCCAGGTCCTTTTCTGCCGGGCAGCTTTCCAGCCACTCTGCCCCAAGCCTGTAGCGTTGCTTGGGGTTGTTGTGACCGAAATGCAGGACCCGGCACTTGGCCTTATTAAACCTCCTACAGTTGGCCTTGGCCCATGGATCCAGCCTGTCCAGGTCCCTCTGTAGGGCCTTCCTACCCTCCAGCAGATCAACCCTCCCACCTAGTTTGGTGTCATCCTCAAACTTACTGCGGGTACACTCAATCCCCTCATCCTGATCATCGATAAAGATATTAAACAAAACCAGCCCCAAAACTGAGCCCTGAGGGACACCACTGGTGACCGGCCGCCGAGAGGATCTCACCCCATTGATCACAACTCTCTGGGCACGGCCATCCAGCCAGTTTTTAACCCAGCGAAGAGCACACTTGTCTGTGCCATGATTCGCCAGCTTCTCCAGGAGAATGCTGTGGGGAACGGTGTCAAAGGCCTTACCAAAGTCCAGATAAGAGATATGGTTTAGTGATGGTTTTTGTCAGGGTTATGTTGATGGTTGGACTTGATGATCTGAAAGGTCCCTCCCAACCTTGGCAATTCTAACATACTAGATGAAAAACACTCCTCCCCCGTCCTCCATCTACTCTGCTGAGCCGCAGCCTGCAGGTCCCTCAGCACAAAATGCCTCCTTGGACCTGCACGGTTAAGGGTTAGTAAAGCAGGCCAGGAGGGCTTGGAGCTCCTGAATCCTCCAGCTGCCTGGTCCAAGGGGCTGCTGTACAGCTGAGGAGTCAGAGCTGTCAGCGTCCACAACCACCGCGCAGACTGCTCCAGACCCAGCAACTGCCGCTTCCTGACAACATCACTTGATATTTGCCCATTACATGTTAAACCCAAGATAATTTTGAGCAAAAGATTGCAAGCTTAAGAAAATCAGCATCGCCCAAGCAAGCAGCCTCTCATGAGAAGACCTGTGAGCAACCCCAGGAGGCCTGTGGACCAGGGCAGGAGGTGTTTGCACCACACTCACTATGATCACCAGCCGGTCCATCACGCGGTCCAGCTTGGTTTTCTTCCGCTTGATCTTTCCACAGTTCCTCATAATTTTGGAATCAAATCCTGGACGAGAAACATTTTAGAAGTGAAAATGCAAGTCCACAGCACCCAGAAAGCTGCCTTGCAGCTAAGTGATGCTGGTTTCCTCCATAAAAACATCTCCCCACCTCTGAACACTTCAGAGGATCGCATCCCTTGATCAGTGGTTAATTAAGCCATGGCTGCGCACAAGGAAAAGCGCTCCTTACACCAGGTCGTACCCCTCCCCTCTACCCACAGCTACTCATGGCCAAGCTCTCAGCTGCACTGAGCCACAAAGTGCAAGAAGCCACAAGGAGGAGTGGATCCAGGACGTGACGCAGGTGAAATATAACCTGGGATGAGGAGGGGTTTGGTACCACCACGTTGTCTCCCTGCCGGGGAACCCAACACCAGCAAAGCTTAGGACAAACTTCTAGGGGCTTGGTCACAGTGGTGGGTCCTCCTGCTTTGTATCAGCTGAGAATGGGACCTGCTGATGCCAGAAGCGCTTGGGCAGCTTAAAATCCCCGGGGACATGGGTGTTTTCTGTCCTTCCTGGGCACTCACCTGCGTATATAACCAAGCCGTAGCAAACGTCGGTGTTGCGAAGCTTGCAGCCTCGCAGCAAGATCCTTTCACTGTCAAGCGGGTAGGTCTCGCCCCTCCACTCCAGCGTGCCGGTGAAGCTGTGCATGCGGCTGTTGGGCTCCTCGCAGGTCACTCTCCCTTCAGCAGATGGCACCATTCAGGTGATGGCTTTGGGGTAAACGAGAGGACCTTCCTCTCCCCTCGCCCCCCACGCCTGCCCCCTCCAAAAAGGGGTGCTGGGGGCTTCTTGGGGAGATTCAGGTTTTGTCAAGGCATCTCCAGGTCCAGCTCAGATATGGATGGCTCAAATTAAGGCTAAGTGGAGGGACACCCTGCAGAGCTGGGAGGGTGCTCAGTCCAGGAACCGCCCTGGGCTGTAAAACTGGAGAAAGTAGAAACCCAGAGCCTCTGAGAGGGGAGTCTGCATCCTATGGAGGACCAAAGGGGAAAAAATCCAGGGTCTGAGTCAGGTTGGGAAGCCAAGTACTTGATTCCAGGACAGCGGGAAGGTGCACAACCCTGATGGACCCATCACAGAGCCATTCTGCTGGGGAAGGGCCTCCACACAAGGTCTGTGGCTCCTTGCAAGCAGGAGCAAGTGCAGCCTCCTGTCGGACTGAAGGCACTTAGTGCCTGAGACTTCCCAAGGTTGAACCCATCCCATCCCGGCGGGATGGCTGCATCCTTGCCAGTCCGGGAGACTCACCATCAAAGGCAGCCATGCTCTCCTCGCTCACTAGCTCCTGGTGGGTGACCAGAAGGGCTTGTCTGAACTTCAGGTTTGTTTCCCTGTGAACAAGAGCCAGGGAGGGAAAGATAACCCTGTGGGGTGACAGAGCTGTGGGACCCGTGGGACAGAGACAGTCATTAGTTATCAGGTGATTACATGAGTGGTGGCAATGAAAAGCGAGACAGGGACGCATCATGCCACACACTGAGCGCTCATGCAGGGAGAGAGCCCTGGCCTGGAGATCCTGCCATTAAATCATCCCGCAGTCCGCGGCGGGAAGAATGGGCAGCTGCTGTCCTCGGAGATGGAGAGAGATGCCCGAGGTCACCAGTTGCTCTATGGAAACCTCAAAAGTGTTTTTGGACTCCCGTTTTCAAGATTTGGGGCTCCAATTCCATTTCTGGGGTGTCTGCAGGTTTAGCGTTCAGAGGATCCCCCACATCCCATGGTTTCTGCTGGACTTGCAGCCCTCCCAGTTGCCTGACCTCATGGAGGGGGGGCCTCAAGACTCGGAGGCTCCAGCCGTTGGCTGGGATGTCTCTGCCCCTCTCCTCCCACTGCAACAGCGCTCCCCTGCCCCTCTCCTCACCCGTCGATGTCGGCAGTCTCCACGTAGCACAGGCTGCTGGGCTCCGAGCTGCACAGCAAGAGCATGTCGGCCTTGAAGAGCAAAAAAATGGGGAGAGAGCCCCCGGCTGAGCCCCTCCTCGCTGAAACTGCCCCCCACCACCCCCGACACGCAGCCAGCTCCGGGGCACCGCTTACCGGGACGAAGCTCTCCTTACGCAGGCGGATGATGTCCCCGACGCAGATGTCGCGCCATTTCTGCCAGCGGAAGCTGCAGGAGAATTAGGGGAGAAATTTTTATCCTCACGGAACAGGGGGAATGGGGGCTGTGGCTGTTTCTGTCCTCTGGGCCAGCCTGTGTCTGTCCCAGCTTCTTGCATGAATGGGTTCTCCAGACTGTTGGTTCCTCTGCCACCATGGTGGCCTCCCATCTGCATGACCAAAGGCCGGCTGAGCACCGAGGATGGCACAAGTACCCATTTGTCACATCCATATCCCCCGTACCTACGGGTGGCAGGGACTTACGGCCCCCTGGATACGGGTGGGAAATGTTGGTCCTTCCCAGTGTTTCGTAGGAATACGACTCCACCAGTTAGATATGAGGACCTGAGGAAATTCTGTGGCCTGAAAACCATCCTCCCAGTGTATCACAGCAAATCAGGGCTTTTTTTCAGTCTGTGGCTGGGGTATGATCATCCCCACAACGGAACGGCTGGACCGGCAGCAGATTTTGGGAGGTGATGGGAGTTTGCAGAGTCAGGGACATTCCCACCAAAACCCTTCTCAGCTGCTATGCTCAAGAATGCTCAGCACTTGAGATGATCCATCGTTCCACACAGGCCTGGAAAACATGGGTACAGCTTCCCAAAGCTCCTCACCTCTTCCCAGACAGGATTTCACATGGCCTGCTGTTGATGTTTCTGTCACTTTGGTGACGGCCCTGCACAGAGGAGAGAAAAAAAGAGGCCAAAAGAAAGGGATGAGACATGCCAGACTGCCTTATCCCATGAAAACAACCCTCTTAATGCCACAATCTGCCTCCTCAGCCCCAGGGCAAGATCTGCTTTCTGAAGCAATTGGAAGATATATTCTGATGAATAAAGAGGCAAAATTCCCCCAAGGTATTTCTGGGGACCCACCTGGGAATACAGCCATTGGTCAAGATATTAAAGATGACAGAGATGGGGGGTCTAGACCCCAAGGAAAGCAATACCCCAAGGTCACATCCTTCCCGAGGGGAGATACAAAGTGTTTTGGACATGGTAGAGTTGATGGTATCTCAGGAACGACAAATGACATCAGCTCCCAAGATTTTGGGCTCACCCCACAGCAAAGGGGCTCTTTCTGTTGACTGTCCTACCCAGGACCTACACCCAACACTCACAGCCTTTCGCTCCAACTCGTACTCACAATGTCATCGATCAGGTCTCGTATACCCCGGATGGTGAGAAGGCAGCTCAGAGGGAAGAGCAGAGTGAACCAGGGCAGCGTGGAGATCTCAGGGAAGGTCTAGAGACAAAGAATTTTAGACCACGGACACAATTTTCATCCCACATCAGGACACTTGAGGTGACTCCTCACTTTCAGCTCCCCTCCTCAGCCAGCACCCGAGGATCTAGTTGAAGATGTCCCTGCTCACTGCAGGGGGTTGGCCTAGATGACCTTTAAAGGTCCCTTCCAACCCAACACATTCTAGGATTCTATGATGGCAGGAGCCTGTCTTAAGACAAATCAAATCACCATCTCTGTCTACAGAGAACTGTTTTGTTGAATTTCCACCTCTTTTTAAAGTGGTTGTGTGAAATGCACGTGAGTCCCTGTGTTTGAAGGGTAGGAATTCTATTTAGGTGTGGCCTACATCCAACCCCAATCACTTTAAAGTAACCGGACTTAACATAGGTTAAACCTTTTGGAGGTCATGAAAGACAATGAACACCACTGAAAAGCAGCATCCTTAACGCCACTTTAGACCAAAGTCCCCTACTCCAAACACCAGACGACCCTCCTTTGCTAGACAGTCTCACACAGGCTTGCTCTTGGTGCCCATCTCACCTGTAGGAGGATGACAAAGACGAAGTAGATGTTGGCCATTCGGTGGAACTGCTCATAGAGGTTCAGCGGCAGGAAGGTAAAGATGTTGTATTTGGCTGTCTTAATGGCATTGCCCTGCAGGAGAAAGGCAGCGGGAGGTCAGCCACATGATATCAAGGATGCGTTTTGAAAATATCAAAAATAATCGGGTGTTTTTACGACTTTTCATGGCATAAGAGATGACTTTAAAAATTTACCAAAGCCATAAGGAAAAGAAAAGATTTCTTAGAGCAAAGGGCCGTATAAAATTGAAACAAAATAATTTGCTTCTGATCATCTAAAGCATACATAACGGACCCCCAACTAGATGGTCATTATTTAGCTGGAAAAAAATAATCTCTTTTTGCTCAACCAGAACTTTTTCAAAAATCTTTCTTTTGGTTTGACCATCAGACTAAAAAGTATCCTTCGTACAGTTCTGCCCCTTGTCTGACAGCTTCAGAGGGCGCCTGGGGCACCAGGCGGGGAGCAGCCCTTCCTCTTCACTGAGGATTACGTATGTGACTCTCCATCCTACTGGAGCGTCTCTGCAGCTTCTCTGTCATGTCGCCCCCGACCACCACCAGCTCAGCAATCAGGGGCTGGGTAAAGAAATGGCCCAGGACTGGTCCAGGCTGACTCACCGCATACTTCTTCTTCGTCAGACAGAAGGCAAATTTCTTCTTGAACTGCATGTGGTAGTTTCGGTCGTTGGCCCTCACCTCCCAGGTGAAAGCTGGAAAAGCAAGTGGGTGTCCACCAGCTCTCGTTAGAGCCAGGCCCTGGCCACCAGCCTCTGGCCTCCAAGGACAAAAGGACCGGTGATGGTGCCGTTGGGCTCATGGTGACCCATTGCTGGCAAGGTGTGCTTTCCATTGTGCACCTACAGCTTGAGAGGAGCTGGAGGAACACACTGGGACAGAGCTGGATCTTTGGGGTCAGGTGGGTCACAGAGTGGACAGAGGAAGCAGGAGGCCAGAAGCTTCCAGCCACTACTTCCAGAGACTGCTGCGCACACTTCCCCTCTCAGCCTCAGGCTAACCGTTTGGGCTCAGGTTTTGATTGAACAGTAAAATCAGGCCAGGTGAAGGATGACTCCACCTTCTTTGCTGTTCTGAAGGCTAATCGTTCCTCTCCCGATTCGTCTTTTTGCTATCTCAGTGCAGATACCACCAAGCAAGGGGACATCCCAGCCATGTTCCCCAGACGTGCACCCCAGCTGACGGCCAATCCTTGCAGATCGTTTCACCCCAAATCTGCTTCTTCCCCATCTCAAAACTCTGTCCCACAGTCAACTTTCTTATAAACTCTCTAAAAAAGGGAAAAAAACCCAAAACACACTTATTGCTCACTGACCTGGCAGTTGCTTCTTTCCGTGCAGGCAGCCCAAGGCTGGGTCTTGCGCAGCCATGCCAGCACCGCTGCCAGGATCTAGGGACAAGGACAACCAAAGGTATTTGCAACACCAAGCAACGACAGTGTGATCCCACTGGGATGCTCCCACATCCCAAAGCTGGGCCCTGCGCCTCTCCAGGGCAGGACGTCATGCAGAAGGGACACTTGTGAGCACAGCTGGGGATGAGTGTCTTCCCTGGAGCCACAAACTAACTTAGACCTTGTTAATACCCTGGAGATGTAAAATCCCACATTCCATGCAGTCCTCTGTAGCCATCAGATCAGGGACGTCAGGCTGAATATTTGTCATCAGAAAATGTCTTTCTCCCTTTGGCGCCTGATGTTCTTTGCTCCACCTTTTGCGGGACCATCCACAGGTCAGATGTGAATTGAAATCCACTTTGCCCTGGCATTTTTGTCCAACAGTCACAGATTTGCCCTTTGCAGGTGCCTTACGCTACTCAAACCTTGCACTGGGTGCTGGGGCTTACCGGGACAGACCCCTTCTCAGTGTCCTCAGGGGTGCTCAACGGCTTTGGCGTGGGTCATCTTTCAGACCCACCTTCGCCCAGTCCCAGCCGGCCGTGACAACTCAAAGACATTCTTCCTCTCTGAGGAAGTTATGGGAAATCATTTGAAGTCATCAGCGAGGAACAGAAACTCTCCCCGTCCTCCCATCGCACCCGAGCATCCGTCATGCCTAGAGAGCCGCCACCTTCATCAATGACAAGATTTCCCTTACGCTCAGTAGCTCAGTGACCTTCCCTGCAGGGATGTTAGGGAAGATTAATTAATGTTTGTGAAGCACTTTGTGATCCTTACATGAAAGGAATCAGTGAGGTATAAAGCATTAATTACCTTATTATTAAATAATCCCGCACAGAAGTCTGTCCCTGACATTATTTTTTATCTCACTCCTTTGATCACTTCTTTTTTCCCATTCTTTCACCAAAGCGTCTACTTCTCTCCCTACTGTTCCTCGTGGTACAAGGCAAATTTGATACCGGTTTGCCCCGGCACATGACGCTGCCCCGAGATGCTCACGGATGCCACCAGCTGGGCCAGAGCTGTCACCTCCTCCCAGGTCAAAGAGACCCTTTGGCCGCTGCGTCCAAGAGCTTGCCCCAAAAAAAGCTTTGATCCACAACATCGTCCTTCTTTACCACCGAGGACTCAGCGTTCGTCACTGTACTTGGGTCCTAAGTGTCACCCAGGAAGTCAGCACATTTGGGGCCCACCTGTATGTTCACGGCAGGGCTGAGAAGGAAAGAAGGGTTGCAGGGAGCTGCTGTGCGTGGTGGGACACTCGTGCTACATCCCATGGCTCCAGCTACCATTTGTCCCACAGGTAAGAGGGAGGGGGAAGAGCAGGGATACCTGGAAGGATGAGATTTCCTCCATCCCCAGCTGCACAGAAGCCCCTTGATGCCCAGACTGGCTGTTCCCGCTTTGTTTGGGCAAAATGAGGTGGCAAAGGATTTGACACAGAGAAATGCAAATCTCCCATCTTCCTCCCTGCTGCGACCCCTCTCGTGTCCTCGGCTCTGTGAAGCTGTCACCTAGGACCAGCTTTCTCTGCAGACTGACAATTCTGGGCTGCATCTGGTTGCAGAGGGACAAGGAGGGGACACCAGACTGCCCTCCGTCTCCTGCTCCTGGCAGACACGTTTCCCAGGCCCTCCCAACAGAGGGGTGGGCTCCCCCGGCCGCACAGGGGTACCTGCTCCTCGTGGACCATAAATGGTCCAAGGGATATGGGCTAAATGGAGGTACCCGCACGGTAGGGAACAGCCAACAGGAAACAAAATGAACATCAGGGTATCCAGAATGGGGAAAACTGAGCCACCTGCTCACATCCCTCTAACCCAGCCAGTGCCCCTTGGCTCGGACTGGTGGAGGTAACCATCCCTGCTGTGACTCCAGCCCCAACACTGGGCCAGGGCACAGCAAGGTCCTCACCAGCCCATCCGTCCTGCATTCCCCAGCCATGGGCAAGCAGGGCAGAGCCAGGGAGGGCAGCCAGGGTCAAGCCCAAGCCCAGATCTCCAGTCAGGTTTGTGATGATGAGGTAGGTCGAGATTCAAGCCAGGAAGTCAACACGCAGGTCAAGACCAGGTCTGGTGACAAAGGCCGAGGTGAGACATAGTCCACTGGTTGCTGAGCAGGTCCATTGGGACAAGACAGCTCCAAGGCCAAGCCAGAAACTCAGTCCATGGGTAGGGAGCTGGGGCCATGGCCAGCTGGAGACAGACCCACCTACAATAAAGCTTAGGCTAGGACTGAGCCCCAGGGCTGAGCTTAAATAGAGCCCCATGGCCATGGGAAGGTGCAGGAGAGGTCCCATATGAGGCTGCTTGGGGCCGTTAATGCCTGTTAGTGCCCTCAGGGCCCTGACCCAGTGCTCAAAGCACCTTCTGACCTTGCTTCTCCTTCCAGGGCATTAATATTAAAGCTGAGGCCGACAGTGATGCGTGCCAAGATGTTTGCTTGAGCTCACTGCTTCCAAACCAGCTTCAATCAAAGGGTCGAACCCCACCCTGCCCTGAGTCTCCCCAGGATACACTGGAAGACCTTAGAGTTCTTTGTGGTCATCCTTTCAGAAGGTCCCCCTTGCGCTCAAGATCTGGCCTGAAGTTGAATATCCATCAAGTCCTTGCTTCGCTTGGCATCTCTCAGCCCCATTGTACCCAGTAACGACTGCCATTACCCCCTTACGGCCCGTGACACACCTCCGGCTCTGCCTCCAGACAAAGACGCAGCTCATTAAGCACCTGCAGTTGGCAGATGCAGGACCCTCCGTGGAGCTGAGCCTTTGCCAGAGCCCAGGAGCAGGGGGAAAAGGGGAAAAAAGAGTGATTCGGAGCACTGGAGAAATCCTTCCAAGGAGGTATCCAAGAAACTTCAGTTCCAAGAAACTTCTCTACAAACCTCACTCGTTCGCCTTCAATAATTTGCCAAAAAAAAAATTGCACTTTGGATAGGCGGGAACAGGCTGGAGGCGGGTGCCAGGGCGCCCTGCCAGCCCCAGCCGGGGGGCGGGGGGGGTGGCCAAACCCCACTCTCGCCCCACCCTGGGGCTTCCCGGGGCCGAGAATGGGCCAACGATGACCAAAGGCACGGGCCATCCTCTGACTCCACACCTCATCTTAAACCAACAGTGATTTACCAACCTACGGATGTTCCTCCAACTCAATGCCTGGGAGGAACCGGTCGGTCCGCCCAGCCCGGCAGGGAACGTCCCGTCCCACCGGTCCCCAGCTGTAGAGCAGCCGTGCGCTGCTGCCAGGTGCTAACAAGACCCAAAGCGGGGCTTTCTCACCCCAAAAACGTAGTTTTAGGTTAGCGGAGGTTTACACGGCCGAACGCAAATAGAGCGGTTTTAAGCAGGAACGGGCACCGCGCCACGAAGGCTTTGGCCGGGGTTAGTGAAACACGCGGAGATTTATGTCGGTCGCTGAACTGACCCGCTGCCACGGGGGTTTGTTCCTGAAATCTCCGGATAAATGGCGAGTTGTTGCTCAGTACAGAAATTAATGTCTTGGGTTCCCTGGGAGCTCCCAGCAGACCCAGCGCAGCCAGCTCCGGCGGCCGGGGGTTTCTGGTCACCTTTCTGCCCCTCCTACACACATAAAAGGGGGGGACGGGACCAGCCTGACCCCCACGTCCCCTGCCCGGGGCTGGTGGGCGCTGCCGTAAGCGGCCCTGTGAGCGCTGCCGTTGTTTACCTGCTGGCAGCATCCCCGGGGGCCGGTGCCCCGCCACCCTGGGGACCCCCCGCCACCGCCAACCCCTGGCTGCCGCGGGCCCCGGCGTCGCCCCAGGCTGGGCCCCGCGGTGACACCCCCTGGGTGGCAGCGGGC
>VXBH01003246.1:68516-111088 GCA_013400035.1 Rynchops niger
CGTGTGGAGCTTCTCCCCCACCGACACCCAAGAAGAAAGAGGTTTGCACAGAGCGAGGGCACGGCCCGCACCACCCCAGGCACCGCAGCCATCACCTCATCTCGCACTCCCAGGGTGTTGGGTTGGATTTTTGCAGCCAGCGAGTGGCACTGGGCTGCCCCCTTTCCTCCAGCTCCTTGGCTCGCCCTGGCAGGCTGGGAAGGCTGGGCTCTGCTGCAGAGCCACCCTGGGAGGACACGGAGGAAGTAACAGCGGCTGTAAGTCGAGGGGATGCTCCGGGGGAGGCTGCCCAGGCCCTCCCCACCTCCGGGATGGCTCCAGCACCCACCGTCCCCGACCCAGCCGCAGGCAGAGCAGACCCAGGCTCAGGAGCGTGCGTCTAGTCAACACTCTTTTATTAAAAACAATTACAAAAAAGTTACAGGTTACAATAGTAATGTACAACCCCAAAACCTCTTACCAACTACAAACCTCTGCTTTTACAGTGTTAGGGGTCCCGGGGGGTGGAGGCGATTGCAGCCCGTGGGTCCGATGCTTGCTCTGACCCACACCGACAGCACGGGTGGAAGTGGTCCGTTCTCCCACCAACACCCCACAAGACAGGCAGCCTCCCCCCAGAAAAAACTCTCATTTTAGGGGGTCCCAGCCGAACCGTGGGGAAAGGAAGGGGGGATGACTGTGGTCCCCTGGCCTGGCAGGACTCACACCTGGAGGAACGCGCCCTGCAGCCGTGTTCTGCTGTGCCCAAGCCCAGGCGCTGGGATCAAGCCATGCAACAAGCTCCCCAAGCAGGACACCAGCGCTCCGGGTCCACATTAGAAATGGGACGGCTTTTCCAGGGAAGGCAGCTGCTGTGGGAGAGGGCCGGGGAGCTGGAATTGCCTGTTGGGTAACAGGAGAACCCCGAGGCAAGAGCCAGCTTTGAAATCTAACGGTAGACACAGGTGGGCTGCTCCGGGTACACTCCGTCGCTGCAGCCAGGGGACAAACGGGGGGATAAACAAGTGAAAGAGGCAGAAGCAGGAACAAACCTTCCCTCCCTGCTTAGGAAGCACTGAACTCTCTCTCCGTCTCTCCCGCAGCCTGGGCAGGAACAGCATCGTTCCCTGCAGGCGACGGGAGAGGGGGACAGGACAAGGTGTCCCGAGGCTGCTTCACCTGGAAGCCCCACGGCGGGGAAGGAGCCGGCTGCAGCGCTTGGCAAAGAGAGGGATGCGACGTACCCCACGGAGCGCTGGGGCCGGCAGGGAGCTGCGTGGCCCAAAATTTGGGGTAACGAAGAGGCTGGGAGCCCATGCCACTGCCTGCCAGAGGCAACACAGAAGGGCTCAGCTATAACAGGAGCCTTCACAGTCCCCACTTCTCCTGGTGGCTTCAGGAGAGCCTGGCAGAGGTCTGGCACTGGAAGCCACCTCCTCGCCTCTGAGGACAGCAGTGGGACGGGGACAGCCCCCCAGGGCTCGCGCTGTACCAGCGCCCTCTGGCCCACACAGAGGGGCCCGAGCAGGACACCCCTGCCCGTGGCACACAGCCCAGCCCCACGTTCCCCACCACCATGCTGGGCACAGAGCGGGGACAGGTCATCGGGACACGTCGGGGGCGTCCCCAGACTCTGAGCCCAGCGCTGGTGGTGGGTTACAGAGGAGCGAGCCAGACCCAGCTCCGACAGGAACCAAAACGCAGCAGCTCCCCTGCCCCACTGCCACTGGAGCAACACAACCAGCCCGTGCCGGGGATGCAGGGCTGGCACCACCAGCGCCGCTGGAGGCAGTGCCTGTCCCGCCTGGGACAACGGCGCAAAGCTGCTGCCTGGACCTCAGCGAAAAGACCTCGTTTCTCAGGGACTGTTTCCATCAGCTCTCTTGTTCCCCCGACAGCAAGGGAGCCGGGAGCAGAGAGAGGCCACCAGAGCCACCCTGGCTGCCTGTGCTCCTGCCCCAGCCACCACCAGTGTGACAGGGACACTCCCGACAGCTGCTTTTGTCCAGGGCCCAGACGGACAGTAACTGGGTCTTTTGCTCTTCTTAAAACACCCAACACGTAAACTAGTTTAAAACAGTAATTTTTGCCTATTGCTTTTGCTCTTGCCCGCATCAAGTCCCTGCCACCAGGGACAGAGCGGTGGGGGGTCCTGTAGAGTGCCAGGGGCCACCCTTAGGCGCAATCCGAGCTGCACCTGGGTCCCCCCAAAAAACCTTGATCCCTACATACGGGCTTGCTGGAGACATGCTGGAAGCTCAGGGTGAGGGGAAGGACAGCTTGTCCTAACCCGCAAAGACACGGTGCCTGCTCTTCCCACTGTCCTCCCCTGGAAGGCTGCAATTTGCCACTTGGCTCTGGGAGCCCAGTTTGTCCCAGTCCCGCCGTCCCTTGCCTCACCACAGCTCCCTGAGGTCTGGGCAAGGACCGACATTGTGGTTTCCCCCTTTTGCAGAGGCTGCAGAACCAGGATGCCGGCCCTCACTGAAGAGATCACCTGGGTCGCAGCAGGCGGTAATTCCCCAACCCCATCTCATTCCTCTCCCACCTGCTGCTCCCACTACGTGCTCCCGGAGATGGCTTCCCTCTCCCGCCGCTCTGGCTTTCCCCTCTGCAGCGGAACTGCACTAGGATCTCCGCCCTGATGGCTTCAGCCTCCGCTCTCGTCACCCCTCGCTTGCCATTCACACACCAGCTCCGCAATCCACTCGCTCTACAGCTTCCTGCCCAACCTTCTGCCGTTTCCCCCCCATCGCCAAACTCTGCGGGAATCTACCAGCCTTGGAGGACAGAGGCGATTTAAGTTACATTTGGAAAAAAAAAAAAAAAGAAAAAGATCTACCTTTAATTGAACCAGAAAGATCCTTCTGTACGTATCCATTCTACCTCTAAAAGCTTCTCCTAGGAGCCAAGAAGTTCCCTCTGGTTGTGCTACTCAAAACCACCTTGCCGTGCCTACAAGGCAAGTGTTGTACCACAGAATATCCCTCGGATGGAGTCAAGAGGATCTGAGAGCCACTACCTGGCCACAGGGACCTGCAAGCAGTGAGCTGGTGCCGTTCAGCTGCGCCAGCAGAGTCCTGAAGTCCCATAGATACCTGCGAGTGCCCGGGGAGCCTGGGGTAGCATGCTGCTGCGTACAGGTGGACAGTGTTACTCTGAGCATTTATTGCACTGCTTCAAAGAGGTGGAGGAGGAAGAGGAGAGAGAGAAAGCGCAAGTCATCGTTTCACTTTAGCATCTTCTTTGATCTTCCAGACCATCAGCTCCATGCAAGCTCTGGCATCCTCGCTGGAGTCGTGCCCTTCCACTGGGGACAGAAAGACAAGGACGGCCGTTACCACCTGGGCGCAGGCAGCCCCTCTGCCGCGGGGCGGCTGCCTGCCCGGCACGAAGCTCAGAGGAAGGCTTCCCGAGAGCAGGTCCTGCCTGATGCTGCTGGCCCAGCTGCTCACTGCTCTCTGCCACAGGTCCCTCTGTGATCACCGTGAACCACAATGTTCTACTTTAAGTAGAATTTCCACTAAACACATTTTTTTGCTGGACTTCAGCCTGACACTCTTCCCTCGTTTAATTTAAGGGCTGAAGTCCTGCTAGTCTGAGGGCCTCGGGCTACGGAGCAGCTGGTTAGAGAGGCCTCCATTTCCCCAGCAGTATGTCTACAACGTACTCAAAGACAGAAAGGCACACGCCATGCTTCAAACAGGAAGGCCAATCTCAGTTTGCCAGAGAGAGAGAAGGGAGGGCATGACATGGCCCTGACAGAGCTACCTCTGGCCTTCTCACACCACTTCTCTGGTCCCCACTTAGCACAGAGAGGGCAGAAGCAAGCGCTGCTGGCCCTCAGAGCAGGGTTCAGACTGAAACTGTCTGTGGCAGAGGCTTCATGTGTTGGCCCATTCACAGCCACTGCCAGACACTGTGCAGGAAGGAAAGATGAGGAGCAAGAGGAGGGGCCTTGGGGAAAGCAGGTCCAAGGAGCCCACATCCAGGTGGGACAGGACACCAGACCCTCACTCTCAGCTCCTCCTTGCTCTCACCGTTGTCCTGGATGATGCGCTTGAGGTAGTCTGCCATCAGCGTCCGGAGAGCCCGTTTGTAAGGCAAACCCAGCCGGTGGGGAAAGACGATCGCAGTATCCACCACTGTGCCATGGATAAGCTGGAGGGAGGGAGCCAGAAAGAAAAGTAGTTATTTTTCCCTCTCCCACAGGGACGGACACTCCTTAGGATTAACCGTGCTAAAGCAATCTTCCGGTCAGGCTCCGTGTAATGCTATCACCAACCTCCAACCCAACCAGTCTTGCAAGAGGCTCTGGCTGAGTTAAAGGTGACTCTCCCTTAAAGTGCGTGTGCACACTGGCTTCCCAAAGCTCTGCCAGGCAACATCCCTGCCCTCAAAGCCCCGCCTAAGTGCACCTTCGAAGCAGCAGAAATTCAGGGTTAATTTGGTTTGTATAACTCAAACTACAGGACAGGTGTTTCCTTAATCCCCTGGCCTGGAGAAGCTGGCACACCTCTGAGAGTATCTTTCACGATGGGAAACTCAGCCGAGGAACCAGCTGACCCCACAAAGCTTCTAAGAGCTTTTCAACTGCTTCTCAAGATGTGAACCCAAGTGGGAAGGATGTGCGAGTCAAAACTGTACTGAACCCATCATACATCACACTGCCTCTACGGAAAAGGCTTAACCTTCAAGGCGCAAACCACCCTGAAAACCTCCAGTCCGTCAGCAATGAGTCAACAGGAAGCTTTTAACCAGCACTGGCTTAACAGGGATGAAACGGGACAAGATCTTGTGCTTCCGGGGATAAGGAGCTACCCAGCGGATGGGGAGGCAGGCCCTGGCCGGTCCCATGTTCAGGTCCAAGTGCCTGGGCACACAGGAGAGGCAAGAGGCTTGCTGTCCTCCAGGTCTGAAGTGTCATCGCGCTGGAGGAACTGAAGCTGCTGCCAACGTGCCTACCCCGCACATCTGACAGAGTCCATGAACTAAGGGGCTTCTTTTAAATACCGATTTTTTTTACTCTCAGGCTAAAACAAGGTTAATCCTCTGTTGCGAAGAATACGTGTTCAGTGCGAGCTAAAGGAACACGGATGAAGGTTCTACAGGAGTAAAACGCAAGGTCTAAGAGATAAACCCGAACGCCTGACCAAAAGACGGCTCTGCAAGTCTCGACACAGGATGACTCAGGCAGGACCCTGATAATCCCATCTCATCTGCCTCAACTCTTCCTGGGCACCAGCTAATGTCGCGTGACGATCTGTAACTTCCTCATTAATAGTTTCATAGCCCAGCTCCGTGAACGCCTGAGAACAGCTGCAGTTTAACAGAAACAACCTGCTACGCTCTTCGGAGTATAAAACTGCCAACATTATGGATAATCCCTCGTAGACCGCAGTCAAGTTTGGCACCCACCCAGGCACAATGATAATTACTTATGTAGATCAGGAAGGCTGAGGAAACAGGATAATATAGCTTTAAATAAAAATTGAAATGCTATCACCATTTGGAGCTTGCCATGGCCATTAGCGAGATGTCGACTTTACTGCCACAGCCTTCAGACATTACGACTTGACATGCCACTGCCTGTCACGCTCTGCTATATTGCTCTCGGGTTCGTTCTCTTGGCAGCGTCTGTGACACTAAGAGAAAATCATGCCTCTAAGAGGCCAACGCAGTCATCCTCTGCTGATAAAACTGTAAATAATTTTTTTATGATGATGATGAACATCTTTGAGAGGCTGGGATAAAGGGTGCCATGGAGAGGTAAAGCGCTTTGCAGGCATTAAAACCTCCTGCTTCCAAAGCACCGCCGTGAGTTGGCAGACGCAGCTTCTTCATCGAAGGAGCTGCATGATAAAGAACGGCTGGAGGAAGTTCTGGGTTGTGAGCACCGACTAAAGATTCAGCTCCTGCCAGCCGCACGCTTTCTTGGTGACCCTGGACAATCCCCTGGGGATCTACGTCCAGAGTGCAAGGGGAGAGGACAGCCCTCCCTCGCAGGAGAGCAGAGACGTGCAGCTCAGACTGACGAGGGCCAGGCAGGAAACAAGACAGCTGAAAGGTCAAAACAGCTTGATCAAAGCAACCTCACAAATCACAGCAAACCAGGCAGAGAACCCCACTCACAGAAAACACACATCTTAACATTAGAAGAGAAAGCATGAGAATTATCTCCAGTGGCAGAGACAACCAAGAGGCTTGTCCTGTTTCTAAAATACCTACTGGGGACATCCAGAGGGCACAGGGGACCCTGAGCCTCCCCTCTTCATGCCCTGACCCTGGCTGAGCACATCTTCAAGCCAGTCAAAAGGATGCTGACAGTAAGAGAGGATTCTCGACTACATGGCAGGGCTGAAAGGCCAATAATTTGACATGCGTCCTTCCAGCCAGCCCTGCTCTGTTCACCCTCCCCAGTCACCTCTAGAGATCTGTCACCCTGGGCAGCACCAGTCACTAAGAGCTGGGGTGACAGCACGAGTGACACATGTGACCCACACTCTTGCTCCTCCACCACAGTCAGCTTCCCACTGGCTCAGAGACAAAACAGATCTACTGTGTCCTCCTGCTTCTTGGAAAGAAAGAGATCCTAAATTTAAAGGAGATATAACACACACCAGGGTGGGAAAGAACCAGAGAGCGATGTACATGCAAGACATGCAAGTTACCTTTAGTGCAAATAAGTCGCTTTCCAAGCTGTGGCCTATCAATATGGTATCTGCACTGAACATGTTCAGTAAGACGGCTTGGACATCCCGCAGGGTGATACTAGTGTTCTCCAGGTCCTCTTCTGTCACACCTGAGAATCTGCAGAGCAAGAGCAGAAAGGAAGCCTTCCTTCACTAAAGGAACACCTCAAGACCCCACACGTCTCAGCCATTAGGGAGCGGTGGTCAATGCAGTTTCAACAAGCACTCCCAGCCGTTCCCCCCAAGTTCCTGATTCTGAGCACAGACTCTGACCCAGGGAAGATCATCCTCCATCCTTACCTGGTGTTATAGTCCACCACCTTGGAGTCTGGTTTGACGAAGGTGTCGTATACCACTTTCAGGTCAGAGTTGATCACAGTTACTCTTGTCAGCTCCAGTCCTTGCTTGGTGTAGCACTGCAAGCAACAGAGCAGACATGAAGACACGTGCGCGCCCACCACGGCATGGTATCAATGGAGCCATTCACCAGAGCGCCGCGGCTCCCAAAATGCAGCGCCTCTAGCGTAGCAAGGCCAGCCAGCAAACACTGCTCCATATCGGCCAGCTAGCTACAGGGTGCACGCAGTCCCCAAATGAAACGGATGTTGCTAAAACTAATTAATAAGAGCTAATTTAAACGTATGGGAGCAATATGATTTAGAGTCTGGAGCAGAAAGGAAAGAAGATGGTAGGGAAACAAAGCTTTCCTTCAGCCACTGGTATCACACCTTTGGTCTTCCCCAAAAAGCTTTATTTTGCTTCTGCGTTGCCCCTATCGTTAGGGACCCACCATTTCACAGTCTAACGCGTAGATTCCAGGGTAGCCGTCAGTCGTAGGCAGCTTCTCGAAAGTCTTCACAAAACCATCAAGGCTCTCCTTTCGCCCATCATGGACATGTTGCTTAAAGAAAAAAAAAAAAAGAGAGGGACAACTGTTTGTTGATGGTAGGAACAAGAACCCAGAAAGTCAACTTCAACGGAACCTCCCACTTAAACAAAAATAATTTTTTTTTTATCATTTCTGAAGTTTAATAAGGCGTAAGTTTCACCTACCAGTCGTTCTGAGAAGGTCACCGCAATAGCAAACGTAGCCATGTACAACCCCAATTCCAAAGCCAGATCGGGGCTAGTGGCATCGTACTGCCAGCTCATGATGGAGCAACACATCACACATCTGGGGACAAGTAGCTTTTAACTTTCAATTTGGAGTAGAATTACTCAGAAAGGGCCACAATGAGGTCTTATAACTCCAGCTGCTGATACCTGGTTTCGCTTGCGGCAGAGACATGCCCAGGTGCAGGATTCTAACCCCAGACATCCCTGTGTGCGCATTAGCATCAGGTGTGTCACAGCCCATAGACGGCATGAGAAACTGGGGTAATGAAGTCCCAGCAAATGTCAACGCGTGCATACAAATAAAAGCCACTGTGTTCCAAAACCAGGGAGTTTGCAGACGAACAGGAGCTACTGCCTACCAGCACTCAAGGCAATAAACAGAGAGTATTTCCAACTGCTCTTCATTATCCCCAGATAAAGCTCTAGGGTCAAGGAGATCCAGCAGAGAAGAGCTCCCCGAGCCAGCAGGAAAAGTCAGGGAGTCATTTCACAAGTGGCTTAAGCCAACGCGAGACTAAGCCGCTGTTGCAAGAGGGACTCCCACTCTCCTCTCCTCCCCAGCCACACATCCCACCCTACCTGGTCAGCCTGGAACCCTTCTTTGCAGGGGGAGTTTTAAACTGGATGATCGCACTGATCCGGTTACCTGCAGCACGGCGCCAGTGGGGAGGCAGGAACATGCAATCGAGGGCAAGGCAGAGCCTGGGACTGCCCTTTTGCCCACCACCGTGGTTTTAGGTCAAATTAAACTGCCATACCACACCCAGAGGTGACACCCTCTCTCCCTTATTCCTCAGTAGGGTTTTTTGTTTTGTTTAAGTCTTGTCTATCCCTTAAATCTCAATGTATTTGCGCCCAATCACAGCCGCCTGCGTACACCCTCCTTCATCGCGCTTCTCACAGATCTCACCCTACAAGGAAGCGGACTGTACTTGTTCACCTGAGGACGGAAAGGCTGCAGAGACGAGGAACTGAGGCACTTGTAAAGCTGAAACCTGCAGGCAGAGGGATAACCAAAGCAAGGATTTGCACGTTTTCCTGCTCAGGTTATTACCGCAGGTGCAGCCAGAGGGCACAGAACTGCACCATTTGAATCTAACGGGGCAGCTGGGCCGACACCGAGTCCAATCTCTTCCTGCATCCAGAGGCAGCACTGCTCAAAGGTGGCATGGTTTGTTGCTTCCTAGGAGCAAGAGGCCACACTTGTCCCTTCTGCATCTGACAGTTTTGCCAAAGAAATGAGTACAGCAGATTACCAGGCCAATAGACAGTAAATGTTTTTCTCCCTTGCAGCTTGATCCCTTCCCTCCCTCTGTAATACAATATAACCGGGCAGTGAAGGAAAGAAAAAAAAACATTTTAAAAATTGGGTGTTTTTCTAGACTAGATGTGCTGCAGCTGTGCAATTCTCCCTTGCTGAGAGGAGGGCAGAAAAGTTGCTTCTGTTTTTCAGACCAGCGAAAGAAGCCGACTCAGTTATCACAAAGAACAGCAGCTCCAGCCTCCTGGGCTCCCGGCGAGCAGCGGGTATGAGCGCAGCTCCATCCTGCCATCTCCTGCCACACCGGCCAACTGCAGCAGAACCCAGACAGCAAATGACAGATGTATTTGGAAGGAAGACACAGACGTGCTTTTCTAACCAGCTACGGATCTAGTTACTCAGAACAGTTTCTTATTGCAAATATTGGCTGTTTTCAGCGCCCTCCTTCAAAGCTGAAAGATACTGTGCTCCCCAGCAGCGCAAACATCCCGATATCTCACGCCTGAGCAGGCTGCGGACTCCAATCTTCCGTTTACCGAAGGATGCTGTGAAACTCGCACGTTTGGATGCAAAAACCAAGAAAGCTGTTGTAGCAGCACAACAACCAGGAGGCTGACGCAAAAGGATGCCTGAGCCCCGAAGCACTGGTGGCACGCTTCATTGAGTAAGAGGCTATTAGAGAGATTGTGTGTTTCTCAAAAGGCCATGAGGGTTTATGGTCTACAACAGCCACGCAAAAACATGCAGAGAAGTTGTGTTTTTATAGCCCCATCAATTTCTCTAGACTTCCCTGCTGGATGCTTTTTTGAAACACTGATTAAAAAAGAGATCCTAATTTCACACAAAGAAAGAAACAGGAGAAGTGGTGCCTGCCCGATCCCACCCACGCTTCAGGCTGCCCATCCAGACAATATTTCCTGGTTTGACCAGCCTTGGATTTTGCCCCAGAATTCACTTCCTAGCTCTAGCTTTTGGTCTTAACAAGAACAGGAAGGGCACACACCTCTCCAGAACCTACAGCCAGCCTCGCTGGCCCTGTATTGCTTGACGTCTTTCGAACAGTGGGACAAGATGCTGCCTCATAACAGATAAGCTCTGGGAGCCCCTTCCGCCGGACATGAGCCTTTTAGAACCGCTCTCTCTTGGCTCTACATCACACTCCTCTGCCCTGCAGGGCAGCCAAATATAAGAATGCCACCGAAACAAGAGACAAGGAGAATCCCCAGAGACCCAAGGGAAAGGCAAAAGACAGATTGCTCCCTTCAGTCAATGGTTTGAGGACCAGTAATGCCAGGCTGGGAAACCAACTCTCCCGTTGGCTAAGGAAAAGAAAAAGAAAAAAAAGCACCTGTGCAAAGGTATCCCAAACAGTGTTCAGCTCTATCAAAGTGCCAAAACTCCATTCCTGAGCAGGTTTTTCATTCAGCTTTCCAGTGACGGGATCCCTTCCCTGGCCCCTCGCCCCAAGAGAAGTAATATTTATGAGTTACAACAGCCTCCTTGGGAAGATTCCTCCTCTTAATACAACAAAGATCATGCAATAAACGGAAAACTAAGAAAAGATTTGGTCTACAGCAAAAAGTTACCTTAGGACAGCTGTCTGGGAAAGGAAAAAATGGGAAAAAGGTTCTTGCACACTGTTGCCAAGGCCCCGACACTGCTTTTTAGAAGGAAATGCCTTATTTCTCACTTCCTCAATGTTTTCCTAAAGAAGTCTGCATCCGAGCTTTTGCTGGGCAGCTTAATCCATTGGCATTTGCTTAGAACAAATGAAACCACCTCACTCCAGACAGCAGAGTCTCCTCCTTCCTGCCAAACACTGGATTTTTCTACCTTTACAGAGCAAAAGATATTTGAGAAGTACTTGTTTTTCCCCCTTAAGAAAAGCCACCACTCGTCTAAAGGCTTAAGCAACGATTACACAGCCATCACCACTGCAAGCAAAGGACAAATGTCATTGAGAATAAAAAGGTGTTGCTCAACGTCTTACTTTAGCAACCTGGCAGCCTGGTGAACCCACAGCTCCTGAGCAGCAGCTGTAATGAGTTTCCCATCCACCTGGCACTGAAAGAACAAGAAAGAAGAGTCAAAGAGAAGAGTCCTGTTAACAAGAGACCTAAATTTTAGCTCTCACATGCAGAGATACCCTGGATGAGCACAGCAACAATAACGTGTCAAACGAAGGGGAAAAATAACTACGGACTCGCACGCAGCAATCTAAAGAGTTTAAGTCTCAGCCAGACAAACTCCAGAAGCCACCCGGATGCTCTGATGGAAAACCACAGCAGAGCTCAAACTAGGTTAGTGTCTTGCTACAAATGAATTCAGCCAAGACCAGTAAACTCTCCTGGGCAGTGACAGACATCTAGTGCTCCCAAGTTAGCCTCCGAAAAAGACTAATTTCTTCAAAAGGCACAGGAAGGTTTGCTTTCTCTCTCTCTCTTTTTTTTTTTTTTTTTTAAACAAAGATGAACAACCTCTGCTCCAGCCCCAGAGTCACGTTTTCGGGGCCGTACCACTACTCACCAGCAGCTCCTTGCAAGACTATTTCAGCAGCAGCAGGGCCACCCAGTGACAAAACTAGGAACTGTCACAACCTGTGAGCACGACAAGGCCCAAAAGCCACAGAATGTTCTGCAGCGTGTCAAACCGAGGTAAACTCTGTGTTCGGAGCTAGAGCACAGCCAGCATGTGACTAAAGCCTCTTTGAAGAGATATACCTCTCTGCTTGCGTAGCCTTCCCCAGTGATGGACACACTCCTCTTTGCGAATGCAGTTTCCAGAGGCCGAGACCATGTACTCCGTGCCACAGCGACAGCAAATCCTGCAGGAGGCTTTAAGAAAAGAGAGAAGCAAGAGTCACGTCACTAGAAATCCTTCACCTGTTAAACCCGGCCAAAGCACAAAGAAATCAGAATCACTCAAGCCCCAAACACCGGTGAAACAACTTTTCCTGTTACAAGGGATTCCAAATGTGGTTTTAAACTCCCATAAAGACACAGCAATCCCTCTGAAAACGCAGCCCTGTGGCGTTTGCCCCCAAACACTTCTCACAGGCAAAAATAATGCTCCCCAGTGTTTTTGGTGTGCAGCATTGTCTCCAACACAGTTCACATCCACATTTGCCGCCCGTTTCTCCATCCACAGCAAATTACGTTGCACTCTAACACAGTTATTTTAAGACACAGGATAAGTCATTCATTGGACATCAGAGCTAATGAAGCCCAGTTTCCAGGGGATCTGTGCCTTGTCACTTCTAAATGACATTCCCTTTCTTCCTGGGCACAGCTTTTCTGTAAGGATTCTCCAGCATCTAAAGATGGGAACGCTTCCAACAGCTCATCCTGACCCACCACGGGGGCAGTTACGGACTTCTCCCTCCTGCCACCTGTGCTCGTACTGCTCACAGTTTGGAGAAGAGGGATACAAAAAGCCACAATAAAGGAGTCAACTCTCATGCTTCTGATGTCCATCCAATTCCCTGTGTTCTAGTGCGAGCATTTAAGCTGCTAGCACATGCCCAGCTCTGCGTAACACCAGTCTAGACCATTTTTGTCCACTGACCACGGCTGCAGCATTGACAGGCCAGCAACAGCTTTACTCAAATTAGAACAAATTCAAAGATCCTGCAACATCTGCAGGAAAATACAGAAACCGAATCAGGAACACGATCTCAGAATCGTATAAAGGAACCGGCTGGTTCGCTGGAGACAAGGGCTCTAACAAATACAGTACTTGACAGTGTTAATGCAAGAGAGCTTTCGTACAGGTTGCTTCAGCAACCACAGGACAAATGTAGACACAAGGTGTTAACACGGATGAGCACTTAACACACTTTAGCAAGCTCTCTCCAAAGAGATGCTCAAAGGAGCGTGGCACAGCACCTCAAAGTACACCCTAAGTATGTGTTTCACCCCTGCTGCATCACAGCCTGCTCTCATCAGCATCTGAGAATCACAAATCCTGCTACAGCGATCCAGAAAATTCAGACAGAAGAGGACCCCGCCCCGTCCTGAGGAAACCTGGGCGATCGTTCTCTACAGTTGCAAAAAGGGCTTTGGGGAACTGCTCGGCCCAGAGCTCTCAAGAGATCAAGCAGAAAACTGCGCAATCCAAACCGCAAGGCAGGACCCACCCCAAAACCAGCCTGGCCCAACGCCGGTCCGTATCCCAACCGTAACAGCCGTTCACATGCAGGGGGACACCCACACACAAAAAAATCCTTCCTCTGGAAGAGGGGAGCGACACCAGATGCTAAACAGGAGCCTCCCTCCAACCGATTCTCTTGCAACAGCAGCAGGCAGCCTCCAGGTTACCGCGACGAAGCTGGAGTCGAAACCTGTGCCCTCACTGACAAAACACGTGCCCTCACAGGGGGCGGCTGAAGGCAGCTTGTCCCAGGAGAGGCAGCCTGACCGTTCTGTGATTCCAATTCATATTCTTTGGCAGCAATTAGAAACCTCGCTCGGCCTCACAGCCCCCCATGCCACCAACGATAAACCTTGCGTCAAAAACAACATTCTCCTGACGTGCAGGCTGAAGAAATCCACCCCCTAGAAAGGCAGCAGACTTCCGCAGCCACGCTCCTCTCCTCCGCGACCAGCTGGCCTGCGGAGACACAGGCCACAGCCAAGGAGACGCACCGCAACGGGATCTCCCGTTGTTGGCTCTACGCTTAAACAGGAGCCTGTTGTTGGCTCCCTGCTGAGACCAAGAACATCTTTATGCAAAAAGACTATTTGCAAGCAGGACAGGCGTCTCCAGTTGTAATGTATCTAGCAAACCTTGCAGAATGAAAAGAGCCAGCAGAGCTTACAGTCAGTTGTTTTCTTCTCCTCTGCAGTGAAGAGGACAGCGCGACCAGGCTTCTCCGGGTGAGGCATTGGGTAACCATTTTCCTTCAGCTGCTCCTCAGTCATGAGATACTCCTTCAGTCGCCGGTACAAGGCAGCTCCTGCACACAAAGACAATGCTGAAGCCAGATCACTTAAGTAGGGGCTGTTTCTCTCCCTGTTTTTTGCTTTATCGAGCCTCCTGGCAGAGACTCACACTGTTCTGAACTTGCTTCCACCGCCTTTGTTCAGGATCGGTGTGGAAATAGGTGTTGGGGCAGTATTTTTTTTAAACTTTCATCATCGGTGCACAAGCTGATTTTTAACCCCTTCGATAATCGGCATTAAGTTTGGAAAACACAGCCGAAACACAATTCCTCCAAAGAGTCCACCTTCAGGCCTTTCTGTTACCAATGTGAGACTTCTCCCATTTTAATGTTTTTAGTGCCTTAACTGATAATTTCTAACCCAGCCTAAAGAACACCCCTCAAAGGCCACCCACAGCTAGCTAAAAAATTCGTTATCAGAAGCTTTCTTCCTGCTGTGGATTTCAGGCTGTTCGTTTCATTTCACAGAATAATTATAACTTCTTGCACTCTGCTCAATATTTCTTCTTTCGCTGCTACGTTAAACCCTTCCAATATTGCTGTGTACCCTTTGATGTTGCTTAGCTGAGCTATACAGGCCCTTTTAAGCTTTCTCCATGTCAATTCCTTCTGCTCCATGGCTTCCCCGTCTCTTCTCTGATCTTCTCAACAATTTGCCTACATCTCTTGGCAACCAAAATACCCATAACTGATTTGAGCCAACACGAATAATGCTTGTGGCACAACCCTTTGGCTACGATATGACCTTATTATGACATTCGTAAAGGTGAGAATGAGCTCTGCAGAGAAGACGGAGATATTTGTAAGTTTGCCTTTTAATCTGACAGGCACATTGTAAAGTACTGCTTCAGGGCAAGAAAGTTAAAGTAAAATCCAGGCAAAAATAAAAAACCAAAAGTCAGTAATACCCAAAACACAAGAGGCAGCTCCGAATGGTTACTGATGCTACATCAAAGCCACGCGGACCACATCAGAGAACTCACAGCCCAGAGCGGGGAAGCGAGGAAGGCGCTGACCATTCACCGAGCGACTCTGCCGCGCTGGGCTGCAGTTGGGTAATAACTCATAACACCGGCCCGCAGATAAATCACAGCACTTCACGCATCAGCAAGATCCTGCTCTCCCCAGTCAGAGCGTTATGCCTCCAGCTATAATTTACGGGTTACGGCCTTGCAGGAGCAGGGTCTTACCTGTTAAATCCTCTGCTCTCAAGCTCCCTGACCGGTTTAGAGTAAAGCTTGTCTTGGCAGCAAGCTTCCCTCCCAGAACAGCTTCGTGGGACACCACTTTCTTGTTACTTGTCTCTGCAGCGAGAAGAGGGGAGAAGCAAAACAAGACAGACATGAGGTACCCAGCTGAGTAAGAGAAAGTGACTCCAGTCCTAGAGTTCGGGCCACTAAATATCGGCAAAAGGAGAATTGCATTTATCCTCTTGAATTCTCGCTCTGCTCCAGAATTGGCACGTGTAAGGAAGCAGACTAGCGCTTTCATTCCAGTACTATGGGGAGCTTTCTGTTTGCACTCTCAGCCCACATCAACTTCTTTTAAGGGCAGCAAGGACATTTTTACGGCTCCCCTGCAAACTCTGGGAGCTCTACCTGCTTCCTCTGCACAGCAAACCCTCCTCCTGACCAAAAGCAAGGAAGGACTAAGCACAGAAGCAACTTGACTCAGTCACGTGCTGCCTGGCGGGCTCACTCACCCACAGCAAGCAGCTTTGCCGTTTAGCTCCCTGCAGACCAGACTCCCACATCGAATCTTTCAACTGCCTTTAGAAAGGAGCTTCAGAGCTCTAGAATATCCTCAGCACACCAGATAATGGCAGATAGGTGCTTTTTACTAATCATTAACTGGCAGCCCTCTCCTAAAGGCCAGCCTCCCAAGTTCAGCCGCTCCGACTAATGGCCGTGAAGGTAATGAAGACAGAGGGGAGAGAAGGGAAGAGACCAGGAAAAAAAAAAAATCACAAGAACAGCACAAATTGATTGTTTAATGTACCCTCTC
Organism: Rynchops niger; assembly: GCA_013400035.1. NCBI lineage: Eukaryota > Metazoa > Chordata > Aves > Charadriiformes > Laridae > Rynchops > Rynchops niger. The sequence goes on from VXBH01003246.1 coordinate 84,508, forward strand.
GAGAGCCAATAATGAAATGTCTTAACCCTCTTCGTTTCTCTCTTGAAGCTTAATGTGTGTAACAGATTTCTGCGGTGATGGACGAGTCTATCACTTTGAAGGCATCATGTGAAAGTTACTCCATTAGCGGGGCTTTTCATTTTAAAGAACTTGTGCTAAAAAAAAAAAATCCACGTGGCATTATCTCCATTTAGGTTCAGACAGCCAACAAAGCATTGCAGGACTTGCCTCTTGAAGGCCCATTAAAGCTTGCCAGACTATAAAAAGCTAACTGGAGTTGTTTGCCTTTCAGCATAATGCTTCTGAGAAATGGGTCTGGTCTTTTCAACAAGTTCCTCTCCATGGCTTCTAATCCAAGCAGGGCTCCGATTATTAAACCACAAACGTGGTACGTACTGTTCGTACTGGACGGGGAATTGGGCACTAGGCTTCGGAGCTTCTTTAAGGTGTTCACTGCCACATTCAGGTAGATGTTGCGACTGGTGCTACGTTCATAAGCCACCTTCTCTTCTGACAGAGCCTGCAAACAAGGCAATTCATTACTACATACTCTCTTTTCCACTACTTCTTTGGGAGAAAAGAAATGTTTGGCTCTTAAAAGTACAGGATCCAACTGCAATAGCGAAAAAAAAAAAAAGAAATTGCCTGTCAAGGAATCGAGTAATAGAGTGGAACATGGCACAAATATATACTGGTTCTGGGGCCTGCTTTGGAGAGCAAGAGGAAAAAAAAAATTGTATTTTAAACCAAGCGATGGAAGAAGCATTATCATGTGAAACCTTCCCGACAGATTAACAAAGCAGTCTTGGGACTGCCTGGGCAAGGCTGTTTTCCTCACTTCGGTGGCAGTGCAAGATCTTAACTGGCAAGAAAAGGAAGTCTGGGAAACGGTCACTCCTTGGATGTAACAGAAGCATTCCCTCTAGGGAGCTGCGAAGGTTGAAATTCCACAAAAGAAATCCTCGTGGCATCTGTTTTAGTTACAAAACACACCACGCAATGTCCCACATTTACCCAACTAACGTTAATGGCGCAAGTCTTACCACAAAACACATTACTTTTTAACTCTGCCTTTGGAAATCCTACTGTACTATTTCCTGCTGCTAGAAAGCTCCTTAAAAGCCCCGCAGTTCGCAAGCGGCGAGTTTTACCAGTTATATCTATCTCCAACACTTACCTCTGCTGAACACTTAAGATTCCAGGAGGTGTTTGCTGCTGTACCTGAGCAAAAGGCCCTTTTGTCCAGCTCCCCTAAGTCCCTCTTTCTGGGGTTACTGAAAAGATAGCGCAAGCTTTCCGAAGGCAGGGATTTGCTACTGGAACCCCCCCCCCCACTGGAATTACACCTTCCATTGTCCAGTCTGGAATTACTGAATGCCAGTCTCCTCCACAGAACTGTATGGGGATGGGAGAGTTTTCGGGGTTTGCTGCGATTTTAGGAGGTTATTGTTTGCCACAGACTCTATTCCTAAGAAGCAAGCACCGGCACAGACCTTGTCAAATGCTTCCTGGGAGGAGGAGCAGAATTTCAGGCACTCATCAATGAAGAGGTTGAGATATCTTTGACGAATGTTTGTTGGAACTTTAGCACCAAATTCTGTGGGAATAACAGGTCTCTGTAAGCTGGCGCTCTAGAGATGAGACAGAGAGAGAGAGAAAGAAGCTATTCAGGTTTAAGAAGTATGCTGCTTTGAGGCTCTCACATTTCCTGCTGTTATTAATAGCGGCACGACTTCCTTTCTGAAAACCTGCCCAAAGCTAAACATAACACGCATCATTTTTGGTACTAAAAATGCCACTTGAAGCTTTTGTGCCACCTTCAGTGTTTGAATTGCTTCAAAAAACCAGCCACGGTTCGTTATGCAACTCACCTGGCAGCCAAGGACTCCCGGGGGCATTAGTCACACCGCCACAGTCACACATACAAGCATTCCCGACCACGAAAACGATGACGTTTACGTTAAGGGATCCAAGATCAGGATGGTACCAAGTGCCACGCTTGGAATTGCAGACGTGAACACATGACACCGGTTACGTGGACACCGGACACAGTTTTCCTTTCAGCACTCCGGGTGGGACGAGAGAACGGGTGGCCCACTCCTGCCAGGCTGGTGGCCAGCTAAATCGCCACATTCACTACGTCAGATTCCTGTAACTTTACTGCACTGGGTTTTTTCTTCCTTTTTTTAACGCCAATCATGATGCTCCTGAAAGGATTCCTCCCTTAAATTGAATTACACCTTCTTCGCGCATAAAAACTTCACACTGGACCGAGTTACGACCTACCACGGCAGTTTTCCATTTAACACCAGGTTTATCTGCCAAATCAACACAATTTGCTGCTTTTTCGGACAAGAAACTGTACCTCCACCTCTAAAGCTGCCACTTGTTTTGTCAGTCTTTCTCCATCCCACCCAAGAAGTATCCATAAACCAAACCATCTGCTGCAATAAAAGAGCTGTAAGAAAAAGAGCTCTACAGAAGATACGGGCACGTCCGACGGGGAGCGACTGGTCCTGTCTGTTTTTTTAGAGTGCTCATTTTCCTCGTGAAACTTCCACTTGGATGCTCTGTTCAAGGGGATTTGGTCCCTTTCATTACATGTATGTATTTTCTCAACCTCCGATATGATACCCTCAAGCACCTCTGTTAACACTGGTAAATATTTTATCCTTTCAGTTGTTTCTTTGATTTTTAAACAGCTTCAAGTTATACGTTACTACGGTGGCTTTTTGGGTGGGGAAGGATGAAAATTACTTTTCGCTCCTCCAGAAATAACCAGCGTCTGTTCTGACACATCTTGACAAGAGATATCACCAATAAAGACATCTTTAATCAGGTCCTGGCATTAATCACATTCCTTGCCATCCACTCCAGCAAACAGCTTCTTATGCCATTCACGCGCTGCTACATGCGGAACTCTATTCTGAATTTTCTTAGCGAGTAACAGGTTCCGCAGTGCTCACGGGGAAAGGAGGGACTTCTGTGCTAAGGAACTCACAGCAAAAGTACCCCAAGGCTGAGCAGGTATCCCAGAAAAAAAAAATAAATTAAAAGAAGAACAACAAAAAAAAAATATTTGTTTTTTCCTCAAATATTAACAACAGCATGAAGTTTAAATGATCACATTTTAACTATACAGGTCACTGCGGGACATTCCTCGGTATGGCCCACAAAGGCCATTAATCCAGCCATGCCTTCTGAAAACAAGGGGCTCAGAGACCCGGACACAAACAGCTCCACACCAAGACCAGACAGCACAACAGAAGATTCAAACTGAAGATGCGGGATCAATATTCAAAGAGATCAGAGCAGCACTTAAGTATTTCTATCTTTTTAAGCTCCTACCCCCTCAAGTGTTTAATTTTTTATACAGTGCTATCGAGGAAAACCACAGGAAGAAATAAACCCATTTAATCAACCTAATCAAAACGTCGCCCTTCAGAGAGCGTTAAGTTTGGAGCAGCGTGGTTAAACAACACGCCACCCGCAACAGGGAACGACCAGAGAGGCTTCAAATTTCTCTTACCTGTAAGGAGGGAACATGAGCTACCCTTTTCGGCACGATGGTGCTGGTGGTCTTCGAAGCCATCCCAGCTAAGGTGCAAGCCTTCAGGGAAAGGGCGGGTGCTTCAGAGTCATTGGAAGGTGTGACACTCCTGCCAGCAACCGCCGTCTTACTACTCACCAGGCCTGCAAGAAACAGAAAACAAACACATTTAGGTAGAAATCCTACCACTGGGCTTCAAGTTGCCAGAATGAAACTTTCTATAAAAGGCCCACGCTGCAAGCTGTGATTTTTTTCAAATGGAAGCCTCCAAAGGGATACAAATTGGGTAATTTTACCACCTTCCAGGCAAGGATGAAGGAACCTTCTGCCAGGAAACATACCTAATTTCTGTTTGTTTTGGGGTAACTGAGTCAGCAGAGGTTAAAGAGGTAACCCTGTCAGCAACAACGCACTAACTGCCCATCACGTCAGCTCTGAGTCCTTCCAACTACAAAGGGATACCAATGAGCCTTAATTAGTACTTCCCTCCTGTTCGCACCACCTCTGAAGGCTTGAATGGAAGAGGGAACAGCAAACACACTTCAAGGAAGAAAAAGAAAAAGAACGGGCTGGAGCGAGTGCGGCTGGGTGAGACAGATGGGAGAACGGGACTGTACGTCGCTTTTCAGAACAGGATGTAATTTCTCAGGGGAAAAACATTCCAGTGGTCACTATCAGCAAAGATTCAAGTCATGGCCAACGCTACACATCTCCTGATAGTTTCACATCTGCTCCGGAGAAGTTCAAAGAGAAGGCAGTGTCTTAACAGGGGGGAGGACAGGACAGGGATCACAGATAACGCTGCTGGCTTACTTTGTTTGGCTGCTGCAGAAAGGGCTGCATGTGGCACATGAGCAATCCTCCTCTTTTCTCCTGGCAAAGAAAGAGAGGCCTTTTGAACCAGCTGTGCCGCCTGCTGCTGAGCCAGCTGGATCCTCTGGTAACAGACCTCCTGAGCGGTGGGGGGACGGTACGGCCGGATTACGGGCTTGCTCGGGACCTCCGCCTGCACAGACAAAAAGGTTTTAGAGCCAGCACACTCGTCTGCTCCATCCCCTCCCTCTGCCTTCCATTCACCCAAGAAAGGTCTCTCTCCTCAACCCCTCTCTGTCAGCAAATATAGGTTTTTGAAAGGAGAAGATCCCAACCGTCTTCCAGAACAAAATATCTAGAGTCACCCACCAAAAAACATGGCATCAATGATTCGCCCTCTGGCAAAGGCTCCCAGCACTTTGGCATGTGCCTAAATTGGTAGGTGGTGTTTGAGCTGCCTGTTTAATGGCACGCTCTTCCCCATCACTGTTGCCTAAGCCACTGCAGGACTCCGTCCGTGCTCCCACCCTACAGTCCTGCGGTAGAAAATGACTCTGCCCCCGTGCTGCCTACTACATGCTGCTTCAGTTTATACCGCGATGGAAAAGTGACCAACTGTTCTCTGTTCCCCTTCGCCACACAGCGCTGAGTTTTACAGCTCTCCCTCTGTCTCTCCCATGCTGGAGAACCAGTGCCAGCGTTACAGCAGCTCCCCACCTCTCAGCAGCCTTGTGTCTCTAGTTCCTGTAACTGCTTAAAAGTCTCACAAATATGTATTTATGGGATTAGAACATTACATTAACTGAGCCCTGAATTTTAAACAGGCTCTGCCCCTGCCTCCGTCTGGAGGCATTTCACTGCTTCAGCCGCTACCAGCCCAAACAAGTTACACATGCATTTTCTTTGATGTTCAAATTTAGGTTGCAGGGAAGGTGCCAGAAATTATGTCAGCAAAGAGAAGTTTTCTAGCAGCAGAAGCACAAGAGAAGCAGCAGTAGTGCAAACTTCTCCGCCATACTTAGCAACCTTTGAAATCTGAGAAACAGGCCTTGCCTGCTGAAATCTCTTCAGAGAAGGGTGCGCTCGCACAGCCCGGGCGTAACCTGGCGTTTCTGAGACCGCAAATTGGGAGCAAGCTGGCATCTCCTGCATTCCTGGTCTCTGATGCTGACACCAGCTTCTGGATACCAACCTGAGCTCAGTCAGCCATTAAATGGTAATTACAGACTTCCGAGCAGGACAGGACACTCATTTTCCGCCTCACCTTCCATTCCTTTGGCCCACCATTTTCCCCGGCAACTAAAGTAGAACTCAGCTCCCTCCCCTTCTGCTTGCTCAGTCCCTGAGCTATAAATCACAAGCCAAGACTGAGCAAATATTCGACTTGGAGGGACACGGCAAAGCACGAGCCTCAACTCTGCATGTAAAAGCTGCAGTTCAGGTCTTACGGCCCGCCCTGAGCGGAGCTGGCAGCAGCGCCGAGCTGCGATACCCCGGGGAAGGCACGTCCCGCTGCGTGCTGAAGGCGGCTGCCGCTGAGCGCACCGGATCGGCTCTGTTTGCCCAGGCAATGGCTGCGCCAGGACACGCATCTTTGGAAAAGCATTTTGGGATCAGCTGTCACATTAAGAACATGCATTTAAAGATTTGTACGTGTCTAAAAGGCACCTATTTACAATAAATATTTGAGTTAATGAATTTCCAACCCATTTGCTTCAGCCTCTTATCTCTTCACTTTGGAAGAAAGGGCCCTTATCAAAACACTGGCTGAAGATATGTAGTTAAATAAAATGCACTGTATTGACCTCAGGGCTTCAAGTTATTAAAAGCAAAGAAACCTCTTCTAGGCAGAGAGGAAAGGAAGAACAATTAATTTGGACAGTAGCTCAAATCAGCACGTAAGTCTCTGCTCTTATCCTGCTGGAACATAAAACTGACTAATCTGTGCCCAGCACCTGGAGGGAAACACATTAAACCCTCAGAGGAAAACATGAATTAAAATCCCAGTGAGAAAAAAAAAAAAATCAGATTGTCTTCCTTGCCTTTTTTTTTTTTTTTTTTTTTTTTCATTCTTCTCCTCTGTATTTAAAGTATTTTCACCACTGCGGAAGAAGAGTATCAAACAAGATACTGTTGATGCATTGGCTGATTCAGAACAGATAGACAGTAATGGTTTTAAACATCTGACAAAACTCCTACAGCTATCTTTTAGGTCCCTGAGACAAAGAAAAGCACAGTCAGACACAGACTGGCCTTGTGTCCAGCTAATTTTCATCTAAGTGATTGGATGAAGCCACACTGTAGAAAAACGAACAGCTCGATCAATCCCAGTGAGTTACGAGGTGCAGAATCCATTCACTCTTCCACAGCTTACGCGTGGTTTTATGGAAGTTTATAGTCTGCCATTTCTAGCAGACCCCTCACCACGTTTTTCAGAAATCAGAAAGGGGAGGAAACAAACCTGACAGAGGGATTCCAGCGCCAACAACTCATACACTACTGCCTGAACCTGGGTCTGCATCGTTTTCCAGTGCCGTAACAGGACAGAAAATCCTCACTTCAAAGAAACTAAACTTTTGCTTCTAAAAGCTGCACTTACATTTCCTTGTTTGACAAGATGAGAGATCCTTCTTTTCTGGCCAGGAAACAAGGTAGTTAGATTATCTTCTGTCTTTTCTTCATTTCCTTCCTCTTTGGATAGCTGGAAAACAAAAGAACAAGCTTCCAAAATTGAATAGACTTGAAGATCCCTCTCAATGAGAAGGTCTGAAAAGTCTCTTTTCGGGTTAACAGAAAGTCCTCGCAGGTGAGAAGATGTGGTCAGCAGCCGAATTACTAAAACAAACCTTGTTTTGAACCCAAGAGCCACCAACGAAGCCAACGAACAGCAGCATTGCAGTTCCCACCCAGGGAGTCACTCCACCAGCTGTGCCCTAGGCAGCGCTGGCGTGAGTCAGGACAGCCCCTGCCCACCACGAGAGACCTCAACACCCTTCTCCCGCCAGCCGCTCACGCACCTCACCTTTCATGGCATTCGGAAAATCCAGGAGGTTTGGTCTGGGGGTTTGTTTTTGGTTTTGTTTTTTTTTTTTTTTTTCTCCTCTAAGAAACTGGGAGCTGACTCATTTCTGGCCTTGTATAACGCGCTGCCAGAGCGGGTCCTGAAAACCTGCTCGACGCTAAACCACGGTGCCCCCACTCCCCGTGTAGGGACACGTTTTGCTGCGGTTTTATCCACAACCGTACCCGCGGAGAGACTGCGGTGACAGATCTCCCGGTGACACATTTGTATGGCCAGAAACCCAAGAGGAAAGAACAGCACCCCTCCAGCTGAAGCTACTTCTGAGCCAACACCTCAGACTCGCTGGCAGGGGCTGGGGGGGAACCACTTTAAAATCTTTGAATTTGACCCGGCTGTTTGTTTACACAAAACACAAGTTTATTTTTCAAAACTCTAGCTGCTCTCGAGTGGACCTTGCTTTCCGTTTTCCAACCCAGCCCCCGGCCAAGCTCCGAGCAGAGACGAGCCTGATGGTCCCTTAGAAATCCAGCAGCCGAGCCAAAGGCTGGATCTGGGGATAAGCCTCATCCCTGGTGGCGGAGGCTGAGCGTGTCCATCGCCATGAGGGCGCTCTGGGTGAGCACTTCCCACTGAATCGCTTCGCTCTCTAGGAACTCGGTAAATCTGTTACTTCAGTTACATCCCTAATAAACTCTCACAAAGCGATCCTTCCTGGTGGAAAAGTCCCACAATGCCCACACATACCTTCCCTCCGGACTAGCACATTACTGAGATCAAACCCCACGGGCTCCAGCTACAAAATTATTCTATAAACAAACAAAAAAAAATTCCCAGTGACCGATCCTACCTGCCAGAAACGCGGTGGGGAAGCAGGCACCTACTTACAAACACCCCGCTCCCAAAGGAGGACCCCTCTGCTGCAACGCCTCTTCTTTCCTTTCCGAAACAGGGGGGAAATTAAATTTCAGGGCCGGGAACAAAGGTAAAGCACGTGCAAAGGAAAGACGCGCGGCTGTTGACAGCCGAACATCGCCACTCCATGCCAGAATTAACTGTTTGCACCGAGTAGCAGCCCCTGGTTCAGCACTTTCTGAATTCAGCCCGTTTGGAATCATCCCGTATTTGGAAAGCTCTAAACGGAGCAGTATTCCCGCGGCAGGGGGTTGGAACTAGATGATCCGTAAATTCCCTTCCAACCTCAACCACTCCATCATTCTATTTCCCACTATAGATTGTGTGCCCTTGTACTATTTTCACTTCAACCCGGCAATCTGAAGAAACAAAGCCAAAAATAAAGCGCCGATTCCTAGCTGGGAATTATACTAAATACTGAGGAAAGAACAGCTGAGTTTTAAACAAGCAAAATCAAGTAATGCTTAACAGGTCAGAAGAAAATCATTACACTCAATTGTTTTATACAGTTTCTTCTACCAAAGCGTTTCATGAGTCTAAAAAGGTCTTTACTTGTCCGCAACACAGAGTTCTCTCCGAACAGATCAGGGACGTTATTGCAACAGAGAGTTCAGCAAAAAGCTTTAATAACCGGGCTATTCTTTCCAAAAGAGGAGCTCTCCTCCCCGCGCCGCAGATCCTGCCTCACTTCATCCTCCACGTACAGATGGGTCACCGAGGGAAGAATTTTGTTGACGGCCACTTCACCCGCCCGACTACCAAAAGCCTGAAAACCAGCACCCATTTCTGATGCCGTTTTTAGAATAAAAGCCAACAAACAATCACACTGGGAGAAAAGGCCTTTCCACCGGGCGGTCATGTGGTTCCTGCTGCACTCCCCTGACCCTCCTTCAGATCGATAATCCCTACAGGGGTCTTGCTGTGTTCGAAGGGCTCTAAACTGGAACACACTGGAAGCCCTGATGGCGTCCCAGTATCTCTGTGACCTTTTGGATGCAGGATAGCTGCAGCTGATGCCACACAGTAATTAATTCCTTGGATAGACACACTCAGCCTTCGGTACCCCCTGTCCCTCCAGCACACAGAGGACACCGGATTTTGTCACCTTGCCCCATTAAAGCCTCACAGGTGATACAGCTGACTCAGCGATCCCAATACCTCCGCACCGCGCTCCGATGTGCCAGTGGGTAACGCCAGGTACAAGTTTGGGGCGTTTTCTCAACGTTGCCAAATCAGTCACTTTTTTCTTTTTTTAAAGCTCTTCCCAATCCAATTCCCCCAACGCCTGCTCTGTGCACAGGCAAAATCATCCCAACAGAAAACCTGGCTGTGCTGGGATGGACAGCAAGGCACTGTCAATCCTGCCCATGCAACGGCAGCCACTCCCGGGATCCAGGGTTTGCTCCCGCTGCCCAGTTAAACTCAGATGTTGGAAGATGAAGGAGTTTCGTCTGCTCCCACTTCCCTGCCTCAGGGGCCATTAGAGGATCACTGCCAGCAGCTGCTTTCCAGCCTTTTACACTCATAGGATCACAGACTGGTTTGGGTTGGAAGGAGCCTTAAAGACACCCAGTGCCACCCCCTGCCCTGGGCAGGGACACCTCCCACCAGCCCAGGTCACTCCAAGCCCCGTCCAACCTGGCCTTGAACCCCTCCAGGGATGGGGCAGCCACAGCTTCTCTGGGCAACCTGGGCCAGGGGCTCACCGCCCTCACAGCAAACAATTTCTTCCTCACATCCCATCTCAATCTCCCCTCTTCCAGTTTGAGCCACTCGCTCTGTTCTGTTTTAATCTTTGAAAACAAGGGCCTTGCATTCCCTGGGGACCACCTCACAGCCACTGGCACAAGCCTCTTTATGTAAATGCTGTCTTTTTACCTCCTTATTCTGAAACCCCTTTTACCTTTTGAAGAAATTTGACCCTCCATTTCTTATTTGGGCCACCTACAAGGTATCCAGAGATCCTCATAAAATATCTGCAGTATGCATTTAAAATGGGAGACAGTAATCTGGGGAGCCTCTGAAGTGTCCAGTGCCAACTACATTGACTGACGCCAACACATCGTCCTGGTTCTACCTGCCACTATGTTCCTTAAACTCTGCTGCAACAAAGCGGCATAACCCAGATTAGCAAACTTGGATTAGCTTTGAAATATCCATAACATACTCTCTCTGAAGCCTTTTCTCCAGCCATCCAGGCCACCATGGTTCTTAGGGCAGATGGAGACAGAAGTAACTGATAACCCTGAAAGATAAAGGCCTTCCAGACAAAAGGCAACTGAAACCTTACATTTCACAGCAGCTTTCAACTCAACAGGTAAACTCTTCAAACTCTTCAAAGCACTCAGTCATGACACGGATGAGAGTCTTCCAACATGTGGAGTCTCCCTCCATAGCCCCCTTCAGCTACTTGGAATAAGCAACACCACTAAACTAAACCGGAATCCTTTCACATTTAGAGATGCAAGAACCAACCAACCCAAACCGGCATTACCTGTTTCCCCAGCCTTCCCTTGTCTTCAGTTTTCACATCTGTAGATTCATTAAAAATCCTGAGACACTCTTCCATTGGGTCTGACTCAAAGTCCAAGTCTTTCTCAAGGATGGAATAATCAATGTCATCAGATGTTGAGGAAGACGACGATGACTTTGACAACTTAGAGCGCTTCGCTTTCTTTGTCCCCTCATTTTCACTCTCAGAGTCTGAACCACAGTCATCACCGTCTGAGTCTGAGCTCACATCAAGAAACGTGGATGGCAAAGGCTGGCTTTTGTCATCATCATCCCCACTCTCATCGCCAAACAGGTCAACGTGACTCAAACTCCGCTGCTTCCGACCCTTCTTTGGATCTCCTTTTTCTGTAGAACTGACCTTTTCTTTCTTGCGCTCCAGTGCCGGAGTCTTAGTCCCTTTCTCTTTGTTTTTACGACCAGAGCTTTCCTTACCATTTTTCAAGTCAGTTGCTTTTAGTTTGGAGTCTTTCTTGCTGCTCCCCAGCTTCTCCGTACTAGAGCCTTTGATGACATCCTCACTCTTGCTTTTCCCTGAACTACTGCTGGAGGACTTGGATTTTTCTTTTTTAAGCCCATCTCCTTTTTCTGACTTTTGTTTTTCAGGTTTCTTTGAATTCCCATCAGTTTTTACTTTGACACTTTTATCTTTACAGTTTTTCTCATCATTCTTAGTTTTTAATTTTTCTTCTTTCTTGAGCGCTTTGTCTTTTTCTGTATTTTTACTCTTCTCCTTCTTGCCAACCTCACTGAGGCCAGGTGTTTTACTAACATCTGACTTCTTCCTTTTCGTTTTGTCTTTTGAGTCTTTGTTTTTATTTTCAATTTCCTGGTCATTCTTACCAGAACACAATTTTGCTGCTTTTGCATTCTTGTCTGGTAAGTTTTTGGCAAGATTCTTCTGCGAACTTGTAAGGTCCTCCATGCCATATTGCGCTGCTGCTTCTTTGCTATCCCAGGAAGCAAAGTCATCCAGTTTGGTGCTCTGCTCTTTGTTGGATAACCCGTCACTTGATTCACTTTCAGAACCAGCTTTTGATTGTGAACTAACAGAAGTTGTCTTATATTCCGCATCAGTCTCATCTTCAGAGGACGAGAACCTGGCTTCATAGTCATCGGGTACTTCACAGAGCTTCTTTCGCGATGGAGAATAAGATTCCTCATAACTAGAGACCCTACCCCTTTTAGACCCCTTGGGCTCCTTTGTTGTGGCTTTGCTCAAAAGCCTGGCTGAGTAATTTGAAAGTGGGTCATATTCCAAATCTGTAGAAGGCTTAGAGTCATCAATCACATATTTATTGTTAGTGACAGTGCTGCTGTATTTTTTACTCTGTACTATAGCCTTGGGGACATATTCCAGCGAGCTGCCTTTACATCGGGAACTATCCAAAGTGTATTTACTTGACTGGCTAGCAGCAGCGAGAGGAGTAGGGTTGTAGTCTGAGTTATTGTTAAAGTTGTAGCTACCTGGATTATATTCTAAGGAGGTCAATGAATCATTTTGTGTCCCAGCAGCTGACACAGGTGTATTTGAAATGAGCGAGGAGGCCTCTGAAGCACTGAGCTCCTTTGTCGTTTCTAGCAGCTCCTCGTACTTTTTCTGCTCTCTCTCAACTTCGTTTTTGACTGCTTCAATGGCCTTGTTGACCAGTTCCAGCTCCAGAATACCGGGTGTCATATCCGTAATGTCAGCCAGAGCGCCATCCTCCGCCTCCAGCGAGGGCCTCGGAAGCTCTGGATTGTAGGGATCATAGCCCCGCTCTGTAAAAGAGAAGGAAAAAAATAATCAATTTAGGTAAATTTACCAGAAGTTTAGGTAAAATTTTCTTTGGAGAAAAATGTTAAAAAGGTATTTTTATGGTCTGCCATCATCAAAACCCAATACTGAAAGACACTACCAAAAGCCATGCTCTCGGCACCACAGAATAGACGTCTGATACCAAAAGCCACCAGTGACGTTCTCTGGCGTGTGGCTAGGCTGGATTTTACAAACTACTCACAGGCCTTAAGAACTAAAGATCTGCTAACAAAGTGCTTTTATTACTCATGGAAAAGCCCTATAAATTAAGTATTCTTCAGGGCACTAAAAATAATCACTGTATTATGACCAAGAGGAACTGAGTATGCGCAGCATTATCTGCTGAATTCAATGAAGTGAGCAAGGGAGGAGAGAGGATTCCAGTATGAAAGCTGTGGATTAGGTTCTCATTTATCGATGCCAATGCTCAAAACCTACTGAAAGCCTCCAATATTCCTCAAAGCCCAGTATTTCTCATGGCAGCTGCAGGAAAACCAGTCTTGTTTGGGCTGAAAAACTGCTAATAAGAAGGTGCAAAGGCAACACAACCCAACCCGCCCAGAACAGCCACCATGAGAGGATCATTAAATGCCCAGAACCGCAATCTGACGTTTCTCTTTTCAGACGACTCCCTTCGGTGGCCTCTCTTATGCAGGCATTTCTAGGACGATGAGCAGAGGATACGCTTTGACCATGCTGCACGGCTCTGCCCACCACGGCTCCCCAGGACAGCTTTGAGTGAGTGACGGACGCTCCACCCTATGGAACTGTATGGAAGTGCCAAAGCAACCTGTCCATGGGAAAACTTGCAACTGGAGAGTCTGTTAAAGCTCATCTTGTACCATTCATCTTGAAAAGGTCATGGGAGCAGTTATCCCAAGCATAAACGCTCTCTACTTTCTGCCACGGTATCCCAAACTCTCCCACCCACCTTTCCCAAGGCAGGGAAAAGGGCATCACTCCCGCACGTGTGCGGAATGACAGGCACCCTGCTTGCCAAAGAATAGGCAGGAGAAGAACCTCACCTCGAAAAATTAGAATAGTAACGGAGGAACCAGCGATAAAGATGCAAGCTAAAAGAATTAGCAAGCTAACAGAAGTTAGGGGTAAGGTAATGGCTGTTTTTTTGACTTTGAAGAGTTTTCAGTCCTTGTTTTCTCATAGTGTCTCTGGCTGCTGCTATTCCAGAGGAACTTTTTGTTCTTTGCTACAAGGACACTAGTAAAACTGGCTTTCCAACATGAATATGCAGAACAAAACAGTAAGCAGAGAGATAAAAGACAGGGCAAAAAAAAAAGCCAAACCCAACCCAAACTCTCAGGTCTAACAGGGGTGAGAGAATTTCTTATAACAGCCAGAAATGAACTGTGTTTACAGGAGTCGTTTCTACCATTCTCACAAGACTGAGTTTTTTCTTGGGCTGTTTTGGGGGTGGTGGGTTTTTTGGTGGTTATTTTATTGTTGTTGGTTTGGTTTGGTTTTGAGAGAGGCTCCATGAATGCACAGCGCTCTCTGATAATACGAAAAGAACCCATCTAGCAGTTGGTAGAACGAACCTCCGAGGAAGCAGAGTTAACAGAGACTGGGTTAAAATAAAGGCAGTGGTTTCATAAAACACTTTTTATCCCCTTGGGTTTGCACATTTTTTTTTCCCAAACCAATTAGCTCCTGATTGAGGAGGGACCCTGGGCAATCGCAGCATGATGTTACCATCTTCCAAAGGACAGTCAGAGCTGTGCTCAGGATCCGAAATGCGGGGAAAAAAGAACAAGGGGATATATTCCTAGACCTAGCTCACCCTCCACCTATTGCAAAGCATTTCACAACCAAGCCGCAAAGAGGATTTCCAAAACAAGTGTCTGCTCTTCCCCATCACGACACCCAGCACAGCCCACACCCTGCAGGAGAGAAGAGGGAGAAGGGGGCAAACCAGAACACCTCAGCGGATGGTGTACACGGGACAGGCTGATATCCCCAGCCTAGCTAGAAAAAGAAACCACAAAGAAATGCAGGGAACAAGGGAAAAACAGGAACAAACCTGCAAGCAGCAGCAGCAGCATCAAGGCTACTATATGTAAGCCGATTAATACAATAATGAAGTATAAATATTAGCCTAACAACGGATAAAGAACAGAGCCCTCCACACCCACCACCTCATTTCCCACCACCACAGTGGTAGAGAAGGCCGGTGCAGTGACGTCTGGAGGAGTCAGCTATTACCCTCCAACTCAAGATGAAGACTTAAAATTTAGCCCAAGCATCGTCAGGGGAAGAGCTGAAAGCCTGGTAGCCTGTGTAGAGATACGTGTTAGGTGGCCTATAAACAAACAGAGGCGAGAACACAGAGTCTGGATCTAAAGATTTGCCAAAATAATTAAAAAAAAAAAAAAAAAAACAAAACAAAAAAAACAAAACAAAACCAAAAACCCCAACCCAAACTACACAAAAGACATTTTGCCCATGCAGAAAAACAAACGATTTTAAATATATCAGGATACAGGGAAAGTAGAAGACAACCTAAGCACTGACTTGGTGTCTGACTCTCTGGTGTTCACCTACAGTATAAAGCTAATTTGCACATTTTGTTTCAATGGAATGATCAGCTATAAAAATACATTATGAACTCTAAGAATGCCAGGAGGCTTTGAGATATCGTCATGAAAGAGCTCTTTTGTAGGTGTGTAGAGGCCTGATGGATTTACCCAAGCGACGCTGATCAAAGGCTACCTTTACCATGAAAGACACTTGTCTAAGTGTGCTCCACGATACTCATCGGGAGCGTCACCTTCGGCCACAATGCATTTGCCGATAATGTAGTGGAAACGCCAGCAGAAGGGGATTTTTTTTTAATATATCTGCACACACACGTATATACGCGCACACATTGTATGAGCTGACGCAGGCAGGACACGGGAACAACCACAAAACCACAGATGAAATGCAAGGGGTAAATTTAATCTTGATACCTTACGAACCGGGGGATCCCTGAAGCAGCACCCGGGCAGAGGCACGCAAGGGGGAACGCAGGCACCGTGGAGCAAGACAGTCCTTGCTAGAGAGTTTTTTCTTGTTAGTGAGAGAGTCCCAACCTGTTGTTCTCGCCTGTATTTGAGGGATTCAAGCAGGCATAGTTTTCCACCGTGCTTTGATCTCTCCAACAGCAGGGCAGGAATCTCAGGCACGTTCGATAAGGTGCCTCCATGTCCCATCACAGGCCTGCGTTATCTAAGCACAGATGTTCTACTTGTCAAGCACATAAGACTAAACAACAATTAGTGTGATATATGTGTTTTCCAACACCCCAGGTGCGAGTCACTTGAGCGTATTTACAATCCTCCTCACCAATCTGCTGCTATTTCCCCCCTATATATATACACACACATACATACACAGAAGTTTTTAAAGTCAGAGAAATTAAATACGCTACCTGAAATCAGGCCACTTTTTCAGGTGTCTAATTGTACTCCCAGGTAGCGAGGAGAGGAAAGGGTCTGCGGGACGGCTGAGCCCCGTCCCAGGCAGGCACCCAGCTGCACCCACACCCCCCTTACAACCTGGACACAGGATTCAAAGGCGTCTTCAGCTTTTGCATTGATTCCTCTGCATTTCAAACACTAATAGGAGTATCCATGGGGTAAAGGATGATTACTACAAGGTGAACTACGCTGGTTTTGCTGTTCTGACGTACAAGATGTCTGCGGTATTTCTGCTGCAGGAAAATGAGCGAGAGGCACCATGTAGTGAAATAACTCTTTTTGGATGGATGTAAAATTGAGAGGCTACGCTGTCCTTTGGGAATCACGAGATAATGAGACTTGAGATGACAACTCCGTACAGGATTGTGAACTAAACTGCTGTCAGGACGCTCTTTAAAATGCAAACTATTTTAATAAATTAATGTACCTCAGACATATGAAATAATCCTTCTGAGACACAAAAACACAGTGTAACATCAACACTACACAAAACAAGTTATTAATAATTTACATAGCACCTCAGGGAACAATTTATTTAACCTAGAACTACTTTAGAATACACCAAGATGAGCTGCACTTACATCAGCCATTTTGGCACAGAGTACGTAGAAGCGTAAAAGAAGATACTTCCAAAAAACCCCAAGGTTGACTGGGTTTTTTCCTAGTTACAGTCATGTTGGTTCTGGGAAATGAGGCCTCAGTTCTGAGGTGGAGCTGTTTTATTACAGAGCTTCTACAAGCCCGCGACTACTTGCCGTGCACTGGTCCTTCTAGTTTGTGCAACAGGCGAAGGCAGTAAACAAAGGCTGACATTAAATGAATAATGGGAGTACAAGGTCACCTGTTTGATGACAAAACTGATTTTACGGTGAATCATTCTGCAGAAAAAGATGTCTTTTTTTTCCCCCAAGCACCCTACCAAAACACATACTTCAGATGCTTTAAATACAGAAAAGCCCAAACGTATGACGGGTACCCACTGTTGTCAACCTGCAGGTTTTGGAAGGGGTCAAAGTCTTTCACGAGTGGGACACGGATGACAACTACCTTCCTTCCAGATGTAACACAGAGCTGCTAAGCAGCAGCAGCTGCTGCTAAACAAAAGGGAGGCAAAAATTAGAAACTTTCAAATTGACGGCAATTAGGATCTCAGAAGGGAAGGGTTTGCTGGGCAAGCTGCGAGGGACCAGCACAAGCCAAAAGACAGCCAACGTTTTCAAGATCTGCCACTGCTGAAGTCACCCATTTTCCTGGGTCACCTGGAGCTGTCAACAAAAGGCGCATTCATCGGGAGATGGGGAAGGTGAAAGCTGCTGGGAGACCGCTTCGTAGGGGGAAAAGAAACAAAAAAAAAAAAAAAAAGGCATTTTTATTTTAACGTCAGCAGAACAGCTTTGTTAGCTTAACAGCTTGCCTGTGTTTACAGTGCCAGTACTTAGTAAATGGACAACCTTTGCGATTACAGAAAAATTATCACCATTGGAAAATTATTTTAAGCTTTTCATTTAATGCTTCACAGAAGAGACACCGGTTCTCAAGAACAGAATGTTTCAAAAAGGCTTTACCAGCAGGCTGAGTTTTGCTGCTCTGCAGAATTAAACAGGGCAAAAGAAATGACAGTTTTTGGCGCAGACCTCATTTGCAAGTACCCAAAGCAAATCTCTAACAATGAATTTAACAATAATATCCAACCACTTGGAAATAATTAACACTGAGATTTAAAATAGTGCTTTTCAAATAATTATCCCGAGTAAATGGGTTAGGAGGGCAGGTAAGAGGAATGTTTCTACAAGTTTAACCCTAAGTCCTAATGATTATTTTTGCTCTTTCTCTTTTTAAATTGTAACTTTCAGTATTAAAATTAAGCATTAAAGGCATAGATAAACTTGTGCTGTTCCAAGAACACCAGTGCAGCAAGGTTTGAGGTGTTACAGCCAGTCTAGTCCACGCTGGCCTCTCCCTGTGCACCCCACTCCTTGCATTTTTTACTGCACGAGAGGTATTTGATGCCACGTCAAGTACATCATGAACCAACACGGTCATTTCTTTAGTGGAAAAAAGGAAGCAAATATGAGAAAAGAAAGTCTTATATTAGCAAGGCTGAAAAAAGTTTGAACAGTCATCCATCACACTGCAGTATTTTTAAACCTGCCGTGACAAAGCCTGCTCAGGGTCAGGGTACGGTTTCACCAGGTGTTGTCAGCCCACGCAAGCGCTCGGTGCCACCGAAGGACTATCTCGGTGGGCTTGAACTTGAACAGGGGGTTCCCCGGCGGGTGTCACAACCAGCACAGGGAGGGGTAGATCACACTGAGGGACAAGAGCATCCAGGACATCATCCTCGTACAAGCCATAAGCCATTTTCTCAGCTCAGCTGCCCGACGCTGCTGACACGCTGTGGCCAGAGAGGAGACACAGAACTGCCCGACTGGGTTCAATCCTGCAAGGGAGCAGCTCCACCGTGGGCCAAGCCACCCCCGGGCAGGCAGCGACATCTGACCAGACGTCACTCTGAACTCCCTCTGACCAGAGGACGTTAGGGCACAACCCTCAAAGCAGCTCAGAAAGCAACATCCAGGGAAGCAGTACACACCTTGCTTAATTCAAGAAAAAACAACTTTTTGCCACTGGCACAGCAGAAAAGGCAGCTAAAAGGTTCTCAAGCCCACTAAATATGGCAGCTACCCCCTCTTGATGGCCTCCCAGCCCGTCCTGGAGCGCAGCTGGGACTGCCACTGCTTCACACAGCAACGCTAGTTAAATCCGAGGATGCAGAAGCCAAAACTAGATGGTCTGGCCCATGCAAAAGCCATCTTTTACATCCCTCTATTGCCACAGTGATTTACAGTCCCATCCGCGCTGGTGCGAGAACACCAGCGGCAGGCAACGAGCGTCAGAGACGCCTCAAGATCTGCGACTGATGTTTCCCTACAGGGAAATAGCACCATTGGCACATTTCTCCCATAACCAGGGGAGGAAGGTGAGAAAGATGACTGGTGTATTTGCCAGGAGAGGGGCAGAAAGCAAAGGCTGGCACCCCAAATGTCACAATTGCTCCCCAGGCTGCTACCCCAACCCCACAGCCTGTCATCGCGCAGGCTAGAAGGCGTCTCACCGTTTTAAAATCGACGATACATTAATCTGGATATTCAATGTTTGGATTCTTTGGAGATCTTTCCATTCCCCCTCTCATTTTACTTTAAAGTTATTCCTCAATATACAAGAAAAGTTGAAATTCTGTTTGGAAAAAAGAAAAAAATTAACGGAGGTTTGTTTTTTCTGTTTCCGAGAAAAAGACAGACCAGAAAACATTTCCACATCTCCTGTATAAGTGCTAGGTAAAAGTAAGCATCTGCTCATCTACTCCAAAACTTCATTAGTAGAGCACATCTTCATTTCAAAGCAGCAGCAGGGGGAAAAAAAAAAAAAAAAAAAAAAAAAAAAAAAAAAANAAAAAAAGAAGAAGAAAAAAGAAAGTATTTCAAGTATTCTAGTGTCGTCTTTTCTCTCTATTCAACTCCGCCTTGAAAACTCAGTTTGACCAGCATGGTGACGAGCAGTAACACTACTCCTCACCCACCAGTCCCTTTATTTTCCAGCCTTTCTCTGGCTTGCTCAAGATAAGTTATCTTCTCAACACCTGTCTTATTTGTTTAACTATTTCGGGTGAAGAATTCCCATATAAGAAAAAAAAAAAAAAAACCAAAACCCAACAATATTTCAAATACAGGCACAAACTGAAGACTTTGAAAAACAGAAGTTAAAAACAAAAGAAAAGCACCTTTCAAGCTAAAGTACATTTAAAAACTTCACCTGTGGCTTATGCAGGATTGAAACCAAAACTTAAAACTGGTTTTAAAACCTGTCCGGCTTTAGTTAACTCAAAAGCTGGAATTAATACTTTGCAGCTCCTTTACGCCTCAGACACCTGCAGTTCCGCAGACTCTTCTAACCAGCGAACCCAACATACTCCCCAGTTCTCAGCCCGGATCTTCTCCTTAATAAAAAGGCTAGATCTCACAGAGAAATTAAAAATCCATGCGCAATTAAACCCTCCAAAGCAGAGCCGAGTTTTTTTGCATAGTCCATATATTTCAGAGGCAGATGCAACCCTGAGGAGCAAAGGCTCACATTAAACGAACGGCTAACACGTGAAAGCCTCTCTGGAGATGGCAATTCTCTCGCCGCTGCTTCTTCACGTACTGCAACCCACACAAAAACACAAGTTCGCTCCACAGCAAGTCAAAAACTTCAAAGAATTACCTGAGCTCCCCGCGGTTAATAAATATTGCAGATATTTGTTCATGCTGTACTTGAGGCTTTTAATATCTGCTTGGTACTGCTAAGACACTCCGGCAAAGCTTATGGCACAACACCGCTGACCATGTGCTGACACAGCACTTTCTGGGCTGCAGAGATAATTAGGGCAGGACTTACCAACCCAAAGTCCCGCCTTCACTCTCATTTACTCCCAAGTCAGGCTGGGTTTTACTCGAGTATCTGCAGGGGCTTTTTGCCTGGTTTCTTCTTTCCTAGCGCTACTGCCATCCCCTTGAGGGATTTTTTTGACACGGCACTTTCCCCAACTGTACACATCGCTTTTTACTTGATTTGAGCGACCAAACTGGCAAACACAGTGGTTTCCCAAACGGTGGGTGATCCCCAGGGTCAAGCTAAGAGGTCTCCCTGTCCCCAGGAGCCCAAGGCAACTCCACTTTTCCAGTCCCGCAGCCCACGCTCGGTGCCGCCAGGGCACGGAGACGACCCGGCGCTGCCTGTTGCTGCCTGCCCACCGCCCAGCGCTGCCGCCTCGCCGGGATTACATGAGCCGACAACACCATCCCGGCACCTCTGAACCGCCTTGCCCAGCCCGGGGAGAGCAGTTTGGGAATCCCAGGACTAGTGAATTGTGCTTTCCACTTCTCCAGCACTAACGCAGCACTGCGGCGTTCAACTAGAGGAGAAAAAAATAAAATATCAGAGTAAGGCAAGATATTCCTCACGGGAAAGAGAAATCCTGGAAGAGCAAAGGGCTCCCGTGGTGGGTGGAGAAAAGCCCGGGGAGCTCTCAAACACTGGCACAACTCTAGTGCCTTCGACACCCAGGCAGATCGCAGCACCTTTAGCCTTCAAAATCCTTCCGGCTCGACAGAGATTTGCTCCCACCTCCTGATTTTCACATGTCTAACAGGAGCGAGGAAGAGCTGCCTGCAAGCCCAGGGCCGAGGTTCCCCACAGCCACACTCCTGCTTGCAGAAAGACCAGAAATCGGCAGTGCCCCGCCAGCCCACACTGAAATCCCGACACATAAAGCAGCTGCACCTGCCCACCCACGGGAAAACTGCTGTAACCGATGGTTTTGTTAAATGACAGGAACTCCCTCATCGCTGGAAAGGGACGTGTCTTCGCTGGAAAAACGTGACTTCGATTTACGTGAGAAGACACGTACTGATTTTAACGTCAAGTGGGTTTTCTATTCTTCATTTCAAAACTCAGTTTAAAAAAAAAAAAAACAACAGCCACCGGTGACATTTTGGTAATTACTGAACTAAACACAAATGTGGAGGAAAAAAAAACCAACAACAAAAAAAAGTAGTTTTAGCGATGCCCCCCACACACAGTTCACGGACTAGAGCACCTGACACCAAACCACCCGATTTCTTCTCTCAGTGAAGAAAAACCAAAGGCAGTTCATAAGTTTCCGTTTCTGCTCAATTCAGTCTCCCTGTAGCAAATACGATATTAAAAGCTTTTTCCTACAAGAAGCTGATCTTGCACAACGTCAACTACAGGAAGGAAAAAACACCTGTTAAAGGCTTTTTTTCATCCTTTCTACACCCGGCGTGAACTGCACTGCGATGTAAGTCGCACAAATGCAACCCCAGGCAGGGCAGAGAGGCTGCTCCCACCAAACACGGACGGGTTTGACGTGCAGCCCCCTCAGCAGCACGCCGCCTGAGGAGCCTCAGCGGTGAAGAAGAGAACGGCCTCGAGCCTAGATCCTGTGGTCACGCATGAGCTGAGGATGATTAAAGCTGGGTTTTAACATTTAAAGAGCCACTTTAGGTTTTACCAAGTATCATTTTGCACAGCGTTTCATATGCAAGGCACAGCCATCCCATGTCGTCGCTTGTCAGCTGAAGACTTGGAAGAAGGGCGAGGTGAAACGCCTTCCTGCAGCAGTGACAGTATAATAGAGTTAAAGCTGGGGAGATAATAAGCCTGAGGATTTCTCCACACCTGACCTCCGCAAACAGGAGCCAACAGTGTTAGAGCGGCTTACTTGTGGTCTGGGTAGCATAAATCAGAGAGAGATGAAAATCTCCATCGCTGGACGGTACCACACAATCCCATCCAAGTCACCTTTCAAAGATGCCATCTAGATCTGTCCTGGTTTGAGGTAAAACAGAACCAATTTTCTCATTTGTAATTTTACTTTTTACCTGGGCCTCTTCTAACCAACTAATGTCTGAAATTAACAGCGTCTTGTTCAGAAGCTGTTCACTCGCAGAGCGATAAGACCTGATTATACCAAGGAACGGCGCGCACAGAGGCTCTTGCTTAGACTTATTGCTATAACAACCCAGGTCAGCTAACGTCGCCCTTTGCCCCGTTAGAGGGTCGGAAGCGGAGAAGCGCAGAGGGGTCCCACCTGCAGGGAGGAGCAGACGGGACAGGGGACCCAAAACTGACCAACAGGGTATTCCATCCCGTCTGCATCACGCNTCTCTTCCTCTCCTCTCCTCTCCACCTCTGAGGAGAGGTGGGGGGCATCTGTCGTTCTGATCGGCCAATCCGGCCAAAACCACGACAAGATCTCACCTGCAAAGCTTTGCCCATCCAAACAGAAAATCCACACAGCAAGAAAACCGCTCCACAGGCTTTGGACCAGACCAGAGAAGTGCCGAGCAACTGTCAGCACACACGGCTCTAGAATAAAGTATTTGAAGGCGGGGTGCCGAAAGCCTTGCTCTTCCCATCTCGCGCTAACACAAGGATCAGAGCAGACAAAGAGGAACTCAGACCTCCAGACCTGGATGCAGCTTTCTGCTCTGGGTTCAAAAAACATCCACCTCTTAAGCATCTCCTGACAGCTACTATCAAACCCAGCAAACCAAAGAGCTGGTTTCCTTAAGATATTTATGAAGAGATGTATTACGCTTCTTTTATGTCTTTCAGCATACTAAGGACCTAGACTTTAAAGAGAGACCTATTTTTCTCCTCCACAGCTCTTGAAGAGATGCTTTTAGGACTGAAGGCTGTTCTCCCCTACTTACACAGCACGCTTTCAAAGCACTTCACGCGCATTCAATAATCTTTTCATCTGAAGCAGGTGGGTTTTAGCCATTTTGTAGACGGAAAAAGCACTTCAGTCAAGTCAGGATTAGAATTTGCAATCTCCAGATTCCCAGTCCTGCACAGGCTCATGTCCCATTTCTCAGTCCACCAACAGCACCGTGAAAATCCCGCATTGGTGCATGCCTCCACCCCAGGACCTTCCTCAGCTTTCAGCCAGTCCTGAATTTCCACAAGCCTCCAGGTAGTCACACTTTTACCACGCAGACAGATACCTGCAGTAAAAGACACTGGAATCCATTTCCCCCATGAAGTTCAGCCTGTTTCAGAACCCAGATCAAACGCACCCTATGGACCAGAGGCATTACCCCGTTCCCTCCTCACCCCACAAGTTTCTGTTTACTGAGCTGCTTTCAGAGGGGAAGCAAAGGGAACTGCAACACGCAAATAGCGGCGGATGGGGAAAACGCAGTCCCCCCACTGCTGCTGATCCCCTAACAGGCATGGAGGCCTCTTCACCACTGTCTCCCAGGGGTTGGGACCATGAGAGAACTGTATGAAAAATAAGGGTCGTCTATTACAAACATCTGAACACTACATCCTCGGGAAGTCTGGGACAGTGAGGGGGGCAAGAAAAGAGGAACAGTGCTACGTCCCACTAATTCCTCTTTTCGCCTCCCTGCTGCTCCATTTGGCACATGTCCACAGTTTCCTCCCACCACGGCCTGGCAAGGCCAGCTCCACTCCTCAGTTTTTAGCTACTTTCAAGGCTACAGAAGATCTGCTAAGAGTTTTGGGGTTACTGCCAGTCCCACAGTGATACAGAAACATCAAAGTCAACATCGGCACTGAATCAATATGTTTAGCAGGCTGATTCTTTAGATGTTATCCTTTTTTCTAGGCACTATCCCAGAAAACACAGATCTTGTTGCTCTTGGTGTAGGTACCCAACTGCTTTGGCAAAAAAAAAGTTATGCTTTTAAAGCTTATTTATTGAGAGACATGATTAAGTAGATCAAATATGCCCCAGCGCGCTGTTATAAGGCTACTTAAGAACAAGACAGGCAGTTTCACTGACAGGGAGCAATTTATGTTGGACCTGTTTTCAAGATGGTTGCCTGGTTGCTTGCTAAACTACTACACCCTCTAGTGTAAACCTTAAATACATCCTTCCAGGCTAGGCAAGCTTCAGACAGAGTAAAAGACAGGAGCACTTCAACCTGAACCCTTCAGATGAAGCTAAGCTATAGCACTGCTTGAAAAAATAACTGCAAAAGCGTCTTCCGCTCCTATAGCGGTCAGGCACCTCACGCAACCCCGCTGAAGCCCTTTCCAAAAGGCGGCATCTTGCAGCAGGTTCATCACTCATTTTCCATTCCTGAAACGAAGTCAACGTAGAAAAAAATGGCTGAAGTCTAACACTAAGCTGAGGCAGAATTTACAGATCCTTGGTTATGACAGCCGTGCCACGCGTGAGATGCCAAAGGTTTGGGGAAAAGGGCAGGAGCAGGCGCTGAGCCGGCTGGCGGGAGTGGGAGGCAGTGGGCTGGAAGTTAAGCCTTGGGATCCTTCTTCTTTTGCAAGCGGCAGACACTTCACACCAAGGAAAACTACACGTGTGCTTACACCTTTTGTTTTACAGAAGGCAGAGCTTCTCTAAGAGCCATAATACAGTAAGCAAACCGCTCTCACTCCCCAAAACACAAGCGCTTTCTCCTGGGTCACTAACGCAACCAAGCCAGGCCTACCAAGATTAGCACTGGAATAATTTCTTTTTTGTCATTCACACTCAGCTGTTACATTAACGCTTTTCAGCCAGTATGAGAAGCTGCAGAGACTTTCCAGGTGCACCAGTAAAACCAGGAGGTTTTACTAAAGACCAACGTTCGCTTCCCCACTTCGAAAATCGAAACCAGCACCAGCATTTCTTTAGTACAGCCACATCTGTTTCAGGTGGCAGACCAAAATGAGGAAATCTAGTTCCAAAACTGACACTCTACAGATATTTAAAGACAAACAGGAATTGTAGACTAAAAGATAACTATAATATCAAGCATCTAGTGGACCATCCTAAAGGGTTCTAGGGAGCTTTTCAAATTCAATCCAACACTGAAAGAGGCAAAGCTTTTGTCTTTCTAATACGGGATCTCTCTGCCTGTGCCAGCCCTGAGTATGCTTCCTTTACTTTAAACTAAACCACAGCTGGGCTAAGTTGACCTGCTAACCAGAAGACATGAAAAATTAATCATCTTCCAAACTTGTGAATAACCCAAGGTCAAGCAAGCACAGAAAAAACACAACAAGTTGTGCTTTATTTTGACAACTTCTGCTTCAGGTTGTTAGAGACCATACAAACTAGCAAGTGTACCTAACTGAAATAAAGCTTTAACGACAAGAAAGCAAGCAGCATTCTACTGGGGAGAAGAATGAAGGTTTTTCTCTCAAAATAAAATAAGCAGATCAGCAAATAATGTAAGTATTACAACAGGTTCATGGCGTTTACATAAGTAAAATGACAAGAGTTGCGGGAAGAACAGAGAACAATAGCTCAACATCGTATTTTATAGCCAAGCTTCATTTGAGAAACCTGGCAGCACTTGATGCCTTGACAAATTCCTCACTGGGAGGGGGCTTGGCTTATCACAGCCCCCCTGGCAACACCCCAGCAGCAGGACCTGCCCCCAGGACCGGACTAGGGAACACATCACCTCCAGCTCCCCAAACCCAAGCGCTTCCTGAAGGGT
The DNA here is from genome assembly GCA_013400035.1 of Rynchops niger. NCBI lineage: Eukaryota > Metazoa > Chordata > Aves > Charadriiformes > Laridae > Rynchops > Rynchops niger. Next base: position 110,630 of record VXBH01003246.1, read on the forward strand.
TGTGACAGCACAGCAACTCCTCGCAGAGGTCTGAAAGGCTGCCCTGACACCTCACCGCCATGTGAGCCAGGGTGCCTGGAGGGACAAAGGAAGGGATCAGAACAGAGAGGCCCTTCTGCAGGCTTGTTCCTGGTGATGAGAGACAGGCTGCCTTCGGGTAATCAGACATGTTGGAAAGCTGCTCCCCACCACCCCTGTGTCAGATGGCAACTGTGGGATCCGACTGACAACGATGAGGAGGAGACACCCATCTCTCTCTCTCAGCCAGTGGGGCACAAATGGCCCTTCAGACCCTTCTTCGGAGGCAACAGAGGTGACAACCAAGGGCCCAGAGCCTGCGCAGGGCTGAGCACAAGCACACGCAGCTCAGAGGCAAGGGGGACCCACCTGCTTGGCCTGGATGATGCTGACCGACCCCCGTGGGGACATCCCACTGGAGAAGGGCTGGAGCGGGGGGGT
>VXBH01003246.1:114586-124624 GCA_013400035.1 Rynchops niger
AACTATTCCATGATTCTCTGACTCTATGAATATGCCGGAGATGTGTGGTGGGAGCCTCCCACCTTGCCAACCTTCACTCTGTGCTTATTTTGCATCACCATAAAAAAGCACCTCGCGAGGCAAGTTTTGCTCCCCACTGTAGGGGGATTACAGCTTTTCTCTGCACCCACTTTCCCCTTTTCCCAGCACGTCCCTGGCATGAGGTGCCAGCCAGGAGTTTGGAAAGCTGGAGAAAGTCCCAGGGTCGTAGGAGAATGGGGGCTCCCCCTGAGCTGCTGAAACGTCCGCACGCAGGGTCTTCTCTTCGCAGGGTGCAGGGGGTGATACCTGTCCCGGGACTCCTGGTTCCCTGTCCTGCTACTGCCCCACGTGTGTTCTGCCATGGTCCCCGTCCCCGTGGGAGACCCCTCTCCGCCCCACTGCAGCGCCCTGCTCCTGCCCCAGCCCGCCATGGCCAGGGGTGCTCTGTGACCCCCTGTCACCCCATTCTCATCCGGGGGCAACAGCCCAGCTGCAGCATCCCATGCTGCCCAGCACCAACCCTCTGGGTATCGCCCAGCCCAGGGAGGCTGCTCTGGACCCCCAGGGATGCTTCTGACCCCCCAGAGTGTTGCTCCAGCCCCACAGGAGTCCTCCCAGCCCCCCAGCATCCTCTTGGCCCCCAAAGGTGAGACTCCAGCCCCCTGAGAGTGCTTCCTCCCCCAAGGGGATGCTCCAGCTCCCCAGGGTGGGGCTCCAGCCCCCCAAAGGTGCTCTCAGCCCCCCACAGGTGCTCCTTGGACCCCCAAGGGGAGGTTTGGCCCCCCCCGGGAGACCCTCCAGACCCCCAAGAGTGCTCCCAGCCCCCTCAGGACTCAGGCCCCAGCTGCGTGGTCCCGCGTGTGCTGTCCAGGCGTCGTCGCCGCAGGGCTGTGGCAGCCCGTGGGCCTCCCTTCACCGTCCCAGCCTCCAGGCATCGCTCAGGCATAGGATGACAAAGGGAAGCTCACAGGGGGCAGGGGGCCGCGGCCCCGCAATCCTCCCGCCGAGCGCTCCTGGAGACAGGGTGGAGACAGGGTAGAGACGGCAGCCAGGAGGGGAGGGAAGGGGGCAGGAGCCCAGGGGACCCCCAGCCCGCGCCCCACCTGCAGCGGGTGAAACCCAGCCCGGGGACGCACCTGGCGCTGCTTCTGCCACCTGGGGACAGGCTGGGACGTGGCGGGTGTGCAGGGTGCGAGCGGGGCTTTGGTGGGGGGGGTGCGGGTGGATGTGTGGGTTCACGTGTGCAAACATGAGGGGGTGCGCGTGTACACGCATGTGGGGATGTGCACATGTACGTGCGCAGCACAGAGCTGGCCAGGCCCATCCCGTGGTTGCCCACCCGCAGAGCCCAGGGCCAGGCACCCTTCCTGGGACCCGACCCGGCACAGGGGGACCCTGGGGACCGCTGGGCACCCACCACCCCATCCCCCCCCAAAGGCAGCACGGGGTGGGGGGTGCCTCCCTGCACCCTGCGCTCCCTGCTCCCCATGCCGCGGTGCCACACTCGCCACCTCTCACCAGGGAAGTGCTGGCTGGTGTTGGAGCACGTTGGGATGCCGACAGCGTCTGTGCTGCTCGAGGAGCAGACGGGCTCTGCGCCCCCGGACCTGCCGGTGTCCCTGTCCCCAGCTGTCCCTCGCCGGCCCCAGGTCACTGCCTCACTCACCTGGCAGGGCAGAGCCAGGGGCTGCTGCCAGCGCGTCCTCTCCTCATCCTCTCCTGGCCCCTTCCCTCCATCTTAGCCAGCGCCGTGCGGAGCCCCTCACCCTGGCATCCCTCCTCCGGCGCCCTCCCCTCTCCTCAGCCTGGCCATGGATGGGATCCTTCCCCTCTGCCCTTTTATACCATCTTTGTTCATATGACAAGCACGTGAAAAAACAGAGCCGAGCTTGGAAAAAAGCTTCTTAAGACCCTTTAATTCAGTTTCCTGGATCCCATGACTGAGCTCGGCCTGTGAACGGGGTCTCATGACTGTGGCACGCAGGCCCTGGCCATCAAAAGCCTCATTTATGCCCCAAAAGAGACATAAACCCCTCTTGGCCGGTCACCTGGTGAGCCCGACGTCCCTCTTGCCCGGCCTTGGCCACAGCCCCGTCTGCACCGGCATCGCGCCTCTGCCAAGGGCTTGTCACAGTGGGTATCCCGTCCTTTCCCCTGCGGGATGCCTGGGTGGCCGGTTGTCCCTTTCACCACCGTTACACGCAGGCACAGACACATACACACACGTACACACACATACACACACGTACACACACATACACACATGTACACACACATACACACACGTACACACACATACACACACGTACACCCACACACAGACACCCCGCAGCCCAGCCGTGTGCCTGTGACTCCACAGCAATGGGAGCCGGAGCCACCCATGCCCCGGCTCTTCTGCCCGAGGACTTCAAACCGGCCAGGGGGACGCCTGCCCTGTGCCCCCTCTGCTGTGGCTGCGGGAGGGACTTTGGGGACACTCTGAGGCCTGACTCTGCTTTTCCCCCCCTCCCCGCCCTGCTGAGACTGTGGTTTCGGCAGAGTCCCCCCTCCGGGTACCAAACCCCGTCCAGGTGCAGCCCCAACCCATCCCCTCCTGGTGCTCCCAAACCGTGGCACCGGCGGTGGGGCCAGAAAGTGCCATCCCGGTGGCTCGTGGCCAAGTTCGGTCCCACTGGTGGGGGATGCTGCGCCCAGGACCGCTGGGGCAGTCCTGGCTCGTGCCTTCCGGGGATCCTGCAGCCGGCGTATGGGTTGGAGCTGCTCCATCTCTCCCTCCTCACCCCGGCTGCGGACGCAGCCTGAGCCCTCTTGGGCCAGGAGCAGTGAAGGATCCAGACCCAAAAAGCCCCAACCCCTGATGGTGACAGATCACAGCCCTTCCCGGGTCACAGCTCCCTGTCACGGTGGCAGCAGCCGGAGATGCCCGTCTCACTGGGATCCCACATACTCCGGCTGGGTCTAAATTTTGGGAAGCCGGCTGAACTTTCCTGACCTTTCACCTTCTGGTTTTTTTTGAACTGAGACACAGTAACGACAAACTCAAGCCACCCTGACATCCCCCTGAACCCAACCACCAGCCCTGAGACATCCCGCCGGCCACGCAGCTCGAAAGCATCCGCAGCTCAACAGGAAACAGGCAGCAGTAAGAGGATAAAAATACCCTTGGCGCAAACAAAACGTCTCTGTGCCGGGATTAGGGGCTGCTCCAGCCCCGTTAATCGGGGCCAGGAGCGGAGCAGAGCCGGGCTGGGTGACGGCGGGGGCTTTGGCTTCCAGCACACGTGTGAGATAAAGACTCTAAACCCGGCCGGCAGCTGCCTGCGGGGAGCTGGGGAAGGGACGGGAGGGCTGGGGGGATGCTCGGGGAGAAGCCAGACGTCCCGACTCCCAACCCCTGGGAAAGGGGCGAGACCACCCAGAGCCCCGACACCCAAATCCTCTTCCATCTCCTGCAGAGCCCCAGCCCCAAGGAAGCGTCCCCCCAGCCCCACGGAGGATCTCGCCTTGGTCCTGTGGGGAGGCGAGGGATGTGTGGGGAGCAGAGGGTCCCATACCCCCCCACCTCGCCGCCCCCACCCCCCNGCGTGGGGCTGTGGCAAGGCCCCACCATGAGGCCCCTGAGCCCCCCCCGAGAGCCGCCTAAGGAGATTATCACTCCTCACATGAGCGCGCCAGGGCCCTGCACTGGGGAGGAGGGGACACGAGGGTGACAGGGACGCTGCGGGGGGAACCGGTGCCTGGGAGCCCCATGGGGGTCCCTGTGGGCACGGGAAGGGGCAGAGCGGTGCTTTGCTGCTTGGGTTGGGGGCGAGGGGTGCCCCGGGGGCAGGAAAACCCACAGAGGCTTTGAACAGCTCTTCCCAGGGCTGTTTCAGAGCAGGCGCTGACCCAAAAAGCACAAACCCCAACGCTCAGTGGGGTGCCCCCCGTGCCTGCCGCCCCGGCCAGCACACACCGGGCACCGCAGCGGTGCCCCTGCAGACAGGGCCAGGGCTGGGGGTGGAGCGGGTCAAAAATAAGATTTGTTCCCCCGCTGGGGCCGCCCTGCCTGCTTGGGACCATGCTGCAGGCCATGGGGACGCCCCCTGAAGCACACACAAGCCCCCCATGCCACCGCTCGAGGGAGGCTGAGGCCACCCTCCACCTCTGGCCCCGTGATCCCATGGGATCCTCAGTCAAATGGGACAGGGGCTGGCGGGGGAATGGGCCCCCGATGTCCCCCACGGCCCGATTTGAAGAGACAGAGGAGGGTGACAAGTGTTGGGGATCTGGCCAGGCACAATTCAGCCAAGGCATCAGCCAGCCGGGAAAGCTGAGGGGCTGGAACCCACGGGGGCTGGGGCTGGTCCCCCCGGCGGGGAGACAGGGAGGCAGCCCCAGGGAAAGGGCGCACACGGCTAAAACGTTAAACCTCTGCTCTTTATTCAGTGCCTGGTTTCCTCGTCCCGCTGCCCGAGCGCACCGCGAGCAAGCAGTACGGAGGAGGTTTGCCAGGGGTGACCTGAACACGGGGAGCGCTCTGAGAAGGCAGAGCGGGGACAGACCAGGAGGGGTGTGGGGCAGGGGGACACCTCCTCCACCCGACTCCAAACTCCCCCTGGGGACACAGCTCTGTCCCAGCCACGGGACGAACACCAGGCACCCCGATGCCACCGGCGCCGACCCCAGGAAAGCTCCACTGAGGGCAGGAACTGCTGCCTCCTCTCCTGCCCCACAGCGACGCCGGGGAGGGGTCCGGGCCCCCAGCCCCTCTCCAACTCGCCTTATTGCTATAGTCAGAGCAGCAGAGAGGCCAGGAGGAATTCAGGGATGCGTTGTTTTAGGAGGGGGGACGAGGACATGCCCGAAGCCGAGGATTTGCCATCAAGAGGGTGGGCTCTCGCCTTTCTGGGGAAGGGGAGGGAGGGAGCTGCCATCTCTTGCCAGCCCGGCTGGTGGTGCCAGCAGCGCCGGGGCTGTCACCGGGAGGGAGGAGAGTTGTGCTCATGTCCAGGAGGAAACGCATCGTCCACTCCAGGGCTTCCTGCCCTCTCCCGGGGCTGGAGCTGAGGCTGTACAAACTCATTGCACCTCCAGCAGCAGGGACTGGGGAAGGACACTGGGAAAACTGGAGACACAGGCAGAAACCCCCTGCCTGTCCCCCGACCCTGCAGCTAGTTGCGTTGGCTGGCCAGCTCCTGGGAGATGAATTTCCGAAGGCGCTCGAGGTACTGGCTGTAGAGTTCAATGTCATTGTGCCCGGCCCCGTCCACCCACAGCGGCTCCACAGCCTTGGGGCAGCGTTCAAAGAGCGCCAGGCCATGGGAGAAATCGATGACTTCATCCTCTGTGCCGTGGATGATGAGGACGGGAGAGGTGATTTTGGAGATCTTCTCAATGCTGCCAAGAAAGTGGGTGGGGAAGAGACAAGAGAGGTGGGGTAAGTACAAGGATCAAGGCACCCCCATTTCTCCTGCCTCCCAAAACACATCCCCTTCTAGAGAGGGACCAGGAAATGCTCTTTGATCACAGCGGAGCACGGGGCACGGAGCTTCTGCCAAGGATGAGCTGCAGGACGTGATCACCCCTGGGCGTGACAGACAAGGACCAGACAGCGGTGACAACAGCCCCATGGGACCTAGGCAGGGCTGACGGAAACCGCTGCAGGACAGCGGGAGCCCAGGCCCTCCCCACGTCGGGATGAGCCGTGCCAGGCTTTGAGGAGTGGAAGCACAGCCATTCTCAGCCCGGCCCCAAAGGCCACACGAGGCCATCGGGATGCAGAGCGTGGGCCGGTGGCTCCCGGTCACGGCTTCCGGCTCGGGGATGGTCCCTCGGGCCCCACTGGCCTGGCTGCGAGGGAGAAGTGAAGCAAGAGCTTGTCCCACCTCAGGGACGAGGTCCCACCACTGCCTTTCTGTCCCACTGCCCCTGCCCTCTGCAGAGGGGAAGAAAAGCCCAAGAAATTACCCTTGGGGAACAGAGGGGTCCTGGGGACCTCCAGGGTTTGCGATACCTGACAAGGGGACAGTGGCACAGCCCCAAAGCTAATGGCTAAGACGCTGGGACAGAATGGCCAGGAGGTGATGCCACCGGGGCACGTGGGGTGGACACATGGCATGGCCCTCAAGAGCGGGCACAGGGAGAGTTACGATCCCCCGGAGTGGACTGAATGCGAGGCGAGAGGATGCCGATGGGCATGTTTCAGCCCATCATGGGAAACAGGTCCAGAGTTTTCACCACAACCCCTCTTCGTAGCCAGGGCTGGTCTGGGCGCCGCCCCTCCAGAGCTGACCCCTGTCCCTCCTCCCCAGGCCACTCACTTGGGGAAGGCATCGAACCAGTAGGTCTTCTTGGTCTCGGGGAAGGCAACTCTCATGCCAGAGGTGAGTGGGGAGTGGAGCACGATGGCAGCGCACTCGTAGCGGGAGGCTAAATCAACTGTGGGCACCGTGCCGATGCTTTGTCCGTATAAAATAATGTTCTCCGGGCTGATTCCATACCTGGGAGAGGAGAGTGAATGTCAGCGCCCGAGCACCAGAGTCATACCGCCAGGAGATACAGCCCAGGGTGTCACCCTGCTCTGGCCGCAGCACCTGGTAAGGTTTCTCGGGGTGGGGGGCAATGGGGCTCTGTACCCTCTGCTTTACCCCAGCTCCTCACGGCTGGGCCCAAAGCAGCTGCCCTGCACCCCCGGCAGAACCGGGCAGCAGCCGGGGCTGAGCTGCCAGATGAGCTGGGGGGGTGTCAAGACCCACCCTCACCAGGAGGAGGGCTACAGAGGGGTTTGTGGACCCCGGATCGCAGCTGCATGGGGCAACCCCCGGTTCCTTTGGGCACGCTGCGAGCCGGGCCTGGCTGCAGGCAGGGCAGAGGAGGCAGAGCCCATCATGGGGCTGCACCTCGAGCCCGGCCGGGGAAGCGGGGCTGAGCACAGCCAGGGGAGAGCCTGGGAACAGCAACATGGAGGGGCACAGCTTGTGCCAGCACCCCCCAAGCAAGGTCATAACCCCGGCAGCATCCCTGCCCTCCAAGTCCCCGGGCCTGCTCCCCCTGCAGCTGTTTTCCGGCCACCCCTTCCTGTTAGGAACAGCCCGGGTTCCCTCTCCGGGAGATTTCCTGTTTTCCAGACTGCTGGACCGCAGGGTTTTCCTGGACGTCCTCCCTTCCCCCTGCCCGGCGCCCCGCTCACCGTGTCCGCAGCGCCTGCCATGCGGCGTCGATGTCGGAGTAGAGGTTCCTCTCCGAGGGCTTGCCCGTGCTCACGCCGTAGCCCGAGTAGTCGTAGGAGAAGATGTTGCAGTTGATGCGGGTGCCCAGCCCAACGTAGAAGCTGCTCATCTGCCCCAGGTCCACGGCGTTGCCGTGCGAGAAAAGCACCGTGTACCTGCAGCGCCGGGGAGAGACGGGCACGGCGCGTTAACGGGGGACTCTGCCACGGTGCCACCGCGCTGCCCGGCCCCACCAGCGGCTCAGGGACAGAGATGTGCCTGGGCAACACCAGCCAGGATGGCCACTTTGGAGGCCAAAAGCCAAACCCCAGGACGCGAAGGGCCAACACCCCTCTGGCCACCAAGGAAGGTCCTCGTGACACTCCCGGTCCAGCCCCAGAGGTATGCAGACCCTCCTCGCCCCCCGGGACCGGGGGCTTGCTCCCAGCAAACAGGCAGCCCAAAGGCAGGATGATTCTGTTCAAGTTTTTGAGTCTATTTTTGGTAAAAAGCTCAGGATTTGGGGCCGTTTGCCCAATGGGGATTTCAAGTAAGAATTCTGACAGCGGCTTTTTCTCTCCCCTGAGTCTGGCAAGACACCAGACGCTGGGAAGAGAAGTGAATTGTGGGAGTGACAAGGCACAAGAAATTTCCACCATAAGGGGAAAAACAATGTTAATCATAAAAATTAACACTAATAGCGCATTGATGGAAGCTTGGCTCTCTTCTGCCAGAGGGAAGGAGCAGGACCCGCTCCCTGCTGAGCCCCACAGTCGGTGCGAGAGCTCTGCGGCCAGGTCGAGCCTCCCCGTCCCAGCCTGGACGGTCCAAAAAGGCCCGGCAGGAAGGTGGTGGCAGGACAAGCCACGGGGAGGACAGATGGCAAGCGAGATGTCCTGGGGGATTTGGGAGGGCTGACACATGCAGGGATAGAGCGGACATCCCCACTGCTCCTCCTGTAACGCAGCTCTGCGACCCCTGCGAGGGCCATCTGCCCTCACCCCAAGCCCACCTGCTGGCCTCGAAGCCCTTGGCAAGCCGAGGGCAGGTCGGGGCTGCGTTCCCCTGCACAGAGGTCTCTGCGGACACTGTTCCTCGGAGGGCACGTTCTCCGGGTGCGTGGGGCCGGCTGGGGCGCTGATGGCTGTGGGAGCTGGTCTCCCTCTGCACCCCAACCCCCGCGCCGTGCCACCGGCTCGGGGAGCAGCTGCCGAGGCCCCTCCTGTCCCCGTGCCACCCCCTCGTGCCAGCAACCAGTCGCCAGGAGGGGGTCTCTGTCCCGCACCCTGGGCTGTTCCTCTCCAGCTTCCCAGTTTACGGACCCATGGGGGTGACCAGTAGCGGGTTGTGTCTCAACCCCTCCTGGCTTTTGCTCCCATCGCTCTTCTCGAGGGATCAAACACACCTGTCAATTAGACTAAACGTGCAGACCCAGTTCACCGCAGGCGTCTCCTGGTTGGCCCAGGCTCTTGCCCATCCCCGTGGTCACCGCGGGGCTGGGGACAGAGGGCGAGCAGCCGGCACAGACCCACCCCCGGCGTTCACCAAGAGCCTCGCACAGATGCTCGGTTCACAACTGGAGCTTTATGTCACCGGGACATCAGGTGACGTCAGGGTGACTGGTGTCATCAGAAGAGATCTGGGTGACTGGTGACATCAGGGGAAATCTGCGGGACAGCCCTACATCCCTGTAGCCTCCGGCTTTGCCTCCGCTCCCTGTTTAACCCCATTCCCAGCTGCAGCCACAAGCCAGACCGGTCCCAGGAGCCGAGCTCGCCCGCCCCGCAGGATGCCTCCAACCCCTGTGGCAGCTCCTTCAGCAAGGCTGGGGCAAGGAGGTGGCACTGGGCTGAAGGAGAGGAGGGACAGGATGGCACTGTGCCCGCCAGCACTGCGCCAGCCCCACGTCGGGCAGGCCAGGGTCAAACCACCAGCAGCGGCACCAGGCCGGCACGTCCACGGGCGACTCACCTGGCGCCTGGCACGCAGCGGACATACATGCAGCCAACGCGGTTCCCTCGGCTGCTTTTGGTGACAAAGACCTCAATGTTGTCCAGCTCCCGCTGGGAGTACTGGAAATCCGCCCGGTCCTTCAAGTGCAGCTTCCATCGCCCCGCGGCACCGCCACGCAGGGAGCCGGTGCTGGTGCTGCCGACGGGCTCCGGCTCCGGAACAACGGCGTAGGTGGGCTCCGGGGGCAGGAAGGCCAGTTTGGCAGCGATGCGGCTGGGGCAGGGAGGGCAGCAGAAGAGGCAGCAGAGTTGGCTGATGGACAGCCCGTTCATGACGGCGGCGAGGGGGATCCAAACTGGGGAGAGGCCAGGAACAACGACGGCCCAGAGAGGCCCGGTCCTCAGCTGGCCATCCGCACGGTGGCCACCGGCAGTCCACTGCGGGCCGGGGTGGCCGCCATCCGTCCGTCTGTAGGCAGCAGTGGTGGCCTGCGGGCAGGTCAGGCAGCAGTGAGGGCCCTGCAACGGGCACCCCCCGGTCACACACGACCCATGTCTGGGGACACACATGCACGTCCCCAATACACTGAGGGGACACCGTGTGTCCCCCCCCAACACACAGCCACCGCTCCCAGCCCCCACGCTCGCGCGGAACCCACGCACTCTCCCGAAAACCAAACCTCCCTCCACACTTCCCAGCGCCACCCCCCGCACCACAGCCCCACGCCGGGGAGGCGAGGGCGGCAGGCGCACAATCGCACACACACACACACACACACTCCACAACAGCCGCACGCTCGGCGGTACAAAGGACACAACCCCCCCAGGACCCTCCTAGACGCCGGCACAGGCGTGAGTGCTGAGCTCCCCCCCCA
>VXBH01003252.1:0-74398 GCA_013400035.1 Rynchops niger
AGATTCTGTGATTCTGTGACTTAATGAAGACCCAGTGTAATTACTGCCTTTATTACGTAGCTTGAGATGTAGGAGCTTGTGCCAGTGGAAGTTCTTTTGGATCAAATTTGCATCTGCTTGGTAGTGCTGGTTGGGGTGCTTGCTATGACCAGCTGGGAATGGTAGTGGACAAGCCTTATGCCAGCAAAGCATATCTGACCCCTCCAGTGGAGAGAAGTGATGTAATTGCTGCAGTTTATATGGTGTCCAAGGACTGACACATACTGGAGAAATCTTCTGATATGATTAAATAATTGCATAATTTATTAAATAAATACCCCTCTTACTTTAAACCTGGGAAAATGCAAGCTGATATGCCTTATCAGCTCTACTCAATGTATGTGGCTGTCACAGACCTCCCGCTATGTGTATTGTATTGTTTCTGCAACACCTCACCTACCACCTACAATATTGCCATTATAATTAAAGTCATTCAAAACTAGGGCTCATTTTGCAAATCCTTGTCACTCAGGTTTTGGTTTTGCAAACCGAACCCCCGTTCATTCCAATTTATATTGCAGCATTTGCAGACAATAGCGATATACAGTATCATCTGCATTCACTCTTAAGATTAGTAAATAATAAGTAGGAATCTGTCACTTTCAGAATGTCTTATGCTTCACCATCACAGAATCAATAAAAACAGGTCAAAAATATGCTGTTCTTTTCTGGTTCATCTAGTAGATGCTTGAACAGAATAATCTGTAGTGAGTCAGGCTTTTCTTTTTTGTAAAAACAGAAAACATAGGATGAAACCCCAAAAAGCAACTTTAACTCCACCTCAGTAGTGTCAGATTTACCCCTGGAAGAGTCAGGGACAATTTTCTCATGCCTTAAAATGCCTGCCTTGCAAAGCAGACACTGCTTGTTTCTCATGCTCTCACAAACCTCCTTCTAATTCAAGCTGTGACCATAGTGTGGCTGGCTTCAGGCTTCCATTTCAGACTTCATCTTCTTCGTGTGCCGATAGCCCTCAAGTGACAAGTTAACATCCGCAGGGAACACTAGGGCAGCTGACCATGCTGGAACCCTCAGTTGTCAATGAGTGCTGTAACCAGGTTGAGGACTAACTGGGCTCAAAATGCAAAAAATTATTGAACTAACCATAGAAATACACCCTGAGACCTACTGGGCTTACAGGTTAAGATATAGATTCTCGCGCGCTTCTTCAATGAGCAGCTCAACTCTGAAACACTATGCGGTTTTGTATTTCATGGAGCTTGGCTTATAAGCGGTGGCTGCGTGCAGAGCCAGCACATATCCTTGTGTATCTCAGGATCTACAGATGCAAAGCGTAGCATTTTGCTATGTTTGCTGCTAAATCCGCAAAGGGCTTCATGCAGAGTCAGCTCACAACTACTGGAGGTTCTGCAGAGCCAAATTTTCTGCTTCGTGTTACTTAACTTAGCACAGAGCTAGAGACAACCCAGCTCAATGTACACTTGGTGTGATAAAACAAGTGGAGACACTCTTGAAGCTCTCCTGGAGTCAGCTCAGGTCCAGCAGAACTCAGCCAGGCTCTGTGCAAAATCACGGCACCACTGTTCTTTACTGTCCGTGTAATCCATTTTTTTTCCAGAAGGCACACAATCCCTGCTCCTTACCTCCCTGCCTATTGGAGAGTTACCTGCCTGCATGATATTTTTCACATTCTGTTGCCATTCTTACTTTGAATATTTAACAAGAAAAAATAGTGAAAACAATACCTCACTGTAACCAGCTGAGTTAGTGCTGCTGCTGAAACTGTACTGCTGCCATTTTTATTTGTTGGATTTTTTTAACGAGCTTTCCTCCATGTTGAAGGTAAGATCATCTTCCTGATTCATCATTCTTGTTGAGACTGTCTAGCCAAGCTTCTGCTTTCCTCCATTCATCAGCCTTTTGTCCATCACAGTGAACAGAGATTTCTTGTTCCCATCAATTGTCATTCACTTTGCCTTTATTGTTGTAACATCAATTTGTGCAGCACAAGCGAGGTGAGATATTCATTTCCCTATTTTTTTTTTTTTTCTTCTGTTCGCTGCTTACAGCCTTATTAATAGGGGAAATGCTCTGTTGGAATCCACAGGCCACTCTCTTTTCTTCCCCACAGATCATCCTGTAAGAGTTCCTTCTGCCTTGGTACCTGCAATGCACAGCCAGGCAACCAAAGACTAGAGAGCTGGCAAGTTGAGATAATTCATTACTGTTTGAAGTTATTTGTTATCTCAGTCTCTTAACACCACTCTTTCATTTGTTGCCTTTTGTATTTTGTCATCCTCCATTGTGAGTTGGGTGGGAAAGATATTGCTTTTGTTGGATAGTTGGAGCGCCTTATTTGTTTGGAGACTCCAGGCACTAATAATAGATAAGTAATATGAAATAAAAAAAGGGTCTCTAGTGTTGCCTTATCGTTGATGTGTGACTTTTGAGAGCGAGGAAAGAGGAGAGTTATAATCAATTATGGAGACTGGTATAGGTTTTACCTTCCAAAGCAGAAAAAGATGGAGAATGCTTTTGTTTGTCTGTCCATATAAAATCATAATCAAGGATTTTGTATACACGCAAAAGAAAAAATGAAAGAATTTTGTTGTCATCAGTTTTTGCTTTCACATCCAGAGAGAATTAAAGAATGCCTAAGCTGGTTGTCCCGCATTTCCTATAAAAGGAGGTATTTTTGTCCTCACTGCAGGGGGAAGAAAAAGGCACAAAATTATTCTTTAAAATAAAGTACGTCAAAAGATGTTATTATGGAAAGAGGAAAGTTTTTTCCCAAAGTAACTGCTTTGCTACCTGAACAGCAACAGTATTTGTTAGCATTAGGTACAGCTGGTTTACATCCTTGCTTTTTCTTGCATTATCCCATATGCACGAGATACACATAGAAAACCTTCATTAGAAGTTAACGTCATTTAGCTTATGAACACACTTCAAATTTGTTCTTTTGTATGTTTCATGTCCTCAGAATTAATAACTTTCACAGTTTAAGAAGATTTAAGATTCCCTGTGCTTATTTCTCCAGGCACCCTAGACAAACATGTAGAACTAGAGAAACTTGTGGCCAAGTTCCTTGGTGTGGAAGATGCTATGGTGTTTGGCATGGGCTTTGCAACTAACTCGATGAATATTCCAGCCCTTGTTGGGAAGGTGAGTACTTCCTTAAGGAATACCTAGAACCTAGAATTGTTTATTAATTGTTCTAACAACTATTGCAGTATTAAGTGGAAAGGCTTGACTGAGGAACAAAGCTTGGTAGCAGGAATGCCTGAGTCATAAGGCTGATGACCTTGTGACCTTAAATGTGCTCCCTCATCGTTTTTTCTAACTCTGAGCGTTGCTATCACACATACCTAACATCTATTTAAGGATAAGCGATAGGGTATGGTTATTTAGCTTCTCTTAACGAGGTTACTTCGCCCTAAAAAGTAAGGAAATGTTACATCCCATTACTCGGGTGTTGTGGGATGAAGTATTTGGGCTGCTTGCAGAGATATTGCCCAGCTGCCTGTGGTGAAAGATGATGATTAGGATATTTTTTACAACGCTTTCAGAAAACAGAAAACAGTGTTGCACATTCATGATGAACAGATTTCCAGCCAGCCCTGCAAAGAAAGCTGGCGGCAAATGCAAGTTTGAAGTTGTGACCATATGACAAAAGTTGGGTTCTTATTTGGTGTTGAAGAGACTTCATCTCCAATTTGGGGTACCTAGCACAACAGCATGAAAATCCATCATCCTGTCAATCCTGACTCCTGATGTAACGAGCAGGTAGACTGTGCTGTTAGCTAAGAAAGTGGGTAGCTCCTTTTTAGTTCATGCAAGTGGGAACCAGCATGAAGTGTGTCACGTGAGTGTGAAACAGTATTTCCCTCTTTGTGGAGATGGAATTAACTCACTGTGTGGTGTATGATCAAGATTTCTTCTGAAGCACCAGTGTAGAGGTGAAGTCACTTCTTCCCTCACTATTGAAGATTAATCCACCTTTTGCAAGAGATTTCTAAAGTACATGTATACAAGGGCTGGGCAGGGAGAATTGCTTCAGCTGCCCAGAACATGAACTTCAATCTGCAACAGTCCTGGAGAAGTTGTCGAGCAATTTCAAAGGGAACAGATACAGAGAATTAATAAAGGTAAATGGATGAAATTGCAGATGTACGTAACAGCATGAGATACTTGTCCCTTGCTTAGCTATAAAAGACTTTTCCCTCACTTAGCTGGCCTCATGGGGAGACTCAGGCCTGTCAGAGGTGGGGTATTTAGATATAAGTGGCACAAATAAAGATATTACTATATATATTATATAGAATATAACTATAACAACTTAATATATATTAACATTATATAGTATTGTAATATATTATGTATATTACAGCTAGGTACTCGCCCTATGTTGGGGAGATTTATTCCTAAATTTTCCTCTATAATTAAGCCTAGCAGCTACGTTTTCTTGTCAAGATGCATATACTCTTACTGTCAGTTCTGCGTAACAGTCTTTAAGCAGATTCGTCTGAGTTATCTCTCAACCTAGGCATAATCTGTGTTTCCAAAATAAGTATTTACTTAATGTTGTATTGCCCTTTGGGTAGTGAAACCACAGAATAAGATAAGATGTGTAGTAGAAAGCAGAGATAAATTAGGGTTCCAGCTTGAATTTCAACTGTGAATCCCGACTCCTGTTAATGTAATGTACAAAGTTATTTCTCCTGTGTTTCTATTTTAGTTTCTAAAATGAAAATGAGTTTTCAACTGGGTTAATGAAAAATATGCTACAGGTGAGCTGTATATGCATTTAGCAGAGAAAGTCTCTGCCTGGTGCCTAGGTTCCACTCACATCTTAGTGAAGGTGGGATTTATCAGGCATCGATCTGTCTTGATCTCATTTCTGCAGCCCAAAGTGCTGATGTCAGTCCAGCCTCAGTATTACTCCTCCTCACATGACTGTCATGCAATCCTTATATATGAGGTGGTGGCTGCATTTTCCTTGTAACACAAACTAGACTGTAGACAGGTGACAGAGGAAGCAACGTGATTTCACTATAAAGCAATCAATCTCTGCTATGGTTATTCACCGCTTTCCAGTTACAGGAAATATTTTGTCCCTTTGCACTGCCTGGGAATGCCTGAGAATCTGATCCCATGGTTTATGCCTGCCTTGGCAGTGCGTCCTGGCACCTTCAGAAAAGTGGCGGAAAATCCAGTTCATGTTTAATACTTACAGCTTAATTGGTGCAATGCTATATCATAGACACGCGTGTTTGCTGACACACAGCAGCAGGTTAATAGCCTCCCAGTTCATGCAGATGCTTATTGTGCTCCTTCTCCACAGGGCTGCCTCATTTTAAGTGATGAGTTGAACCACACTTCTCTCGTTCTTGGTGCAAGGCTTTCAGGTGCTACTATTAGAATCTTCAAGCATAATAGTGAGTATTGAAGTTGGAAATATTTAGAAACAGAGTTGTTCGCACGTCAAAGGCAAGAATGCTTGCTTTCAATGCTTCCTTTGCTTTCAGTTCCCAGATTAATACCTTTGTCCAGACAGAAGGATTAACTGTTCAATATTCTGAGTGATTTCTGATGGGGAAAAATTAATAGTGTAATACTCTAATTGCTATTGTGCATGATTTGGGTCATCATGTTGGACCTTAATTTCAAAATTCAGAGTCTTAATCTAGTTGCTCGCTTTTTGACATGTCGAATGACTGTGTGCTGTCATAAAGGTTTCATTGTTATTGTCACTATAGCCAAACCGGTAAAAACATACTTAGAAAAACATACTCCATATTTCCTGCCTCTGTTTCTAGTAGGTTCAGTGCAACCAGTGTTATATTAATGTGGCATTACTTTAAAACGGTTACTCTGAATTCCTAAGGTATACCAAAGATGCAGATGGTTATATTACAAACATCATCACAAACATTCTTTGAAGTGTAATTTTAGTATAGAAATCACACATTAACTTTGTAATCATATAATTATCTTCTAAAGTACTCCTGCTTTTAAACTTTTACTTGGTTAATGCTGCTGTGGTTATTCTCAGAGACATTGTGACTGACTTTGATGACAAGAGCTTGTTCTTTTCCCTTATTCCCCATTGTAACTCCCCGTTCCACCCCCATTGCTGCCACCAGGCAGTGATTGCAACAGAGGTTAAGAAGCTAGGGAAGTGGTGAGGAATGAGAAAAGAGGCCAAATCACCTTTGGTAATAGCTAATCCAGTCCCTTCTCTTTATTAAGTGTTGTGTTCAGCCCTGAGGTGAGCAAAAATGAATTATGTATATGCTGTAAAAGGCCTAAGGATCTGTTGGAATGAAGAGTGCACAATAATTATTATATAAAGTGTTGTTATAATTAATATATATTCATAATTTGGGCAAGAAGCAATTTCTGAAGATCATTCAAGAATTAAAGATCATGTGAAGCCGAATGTTTTTACAGAAGTAATTATTCATAGCTTAGCCTGTAGCATACCCCAACTTGAAGTCACTTCCACAAATCTGGATCTGCTAGGCATGGTTGCCATACCAGTCTTTTCTCAACTCTTCCTTAGTTTGTTCCATTCCTTATCCCATTCAAACTTAGGTTGCATCACATCTTGCAGGATGACCTCTCACTATCCAAATCCAAATGTTCTCAGCCTCTCCACCCATCTATTCTGCGTGCAGCCCAGCTGGTTTGTGTCACTTCCCACAGAATTTCAAAGAACATTCCAGTTTGAGAAGTGCATTACTCTCAACTGCTAGGGAAGCAGTGACTTGGAGCTGTCATTCTTGCTTTAAGGAATTTGGTCTCTAACTATCCCCCAATATTTCATTCCGCTCCCAAGAACCTGCTACCTAACCAGCCTCTGCTTGTGCTGATGATAAATTAAAGATTATGTTCTTTTGAATAACATGTGAACCTAAAAATAATAGTGACCTGCACAAAAGGCACTGGAAAATATAGACAGTCCCTTTAAGGGTCTCGGCAAATATCGGTGGAAGCCCATCCAGGTTTCTTTAGAAAAACTCATTGCTTTCTAGATCAGAGATCTGATTTGCCAAAGTCAGTCAGTCTTGTATGCCAGTACTGAGACATCATCTTAACTTATTTTCAAAATGAAACTGTGGAAACGTATGCAAATACTGTTTGGAATCTGAGTGTCAGCTTTTGTCATCACAATTTCGTAAGCCTTGAGTCATAAGCTTAGTTGCATTTAGAGAGCAGCTCATGTGAAGAAGCTTCACACGTTTGTGCTGTCTCTCTTGGCCCAGTGTGAGTCTTTCAGTATGTTAGTTCCATGGTTAGAAAGTTCTTTTGCATATTTCCTTAATCATACCCATGAGTTCCACATTACAAAATTGGACCAAGTATTGACCCCTGGGGGACACCGCTGGTTACTGGCCTCCAACTAGACTCTGTGCCACTGATCACAGCCCTCTGAGTTCTGTCACACAGCGTGACCTGGACAGGCTGGAGAGCTGGGCAGAGAAGAACCTAATGAGGTTCAACAAAAGCAAGTGCAAGGTACTGCATCTGGGGAGGAAGAATGCTAAGCACCAGTACAGGTTAGGGGTGGACCTGCTGGGAAGTAGTTCTGAGGAGAAGGATCTGGGGGTCCTAGTAGACAGTAAATTATCCATGAGCAAGCAATGTGCCCTTGTTGACAAAAAGGCCAATGGAATCCTGGGCTGCATAGGGCAGAGTGTGTCCAGCAGGTCGAAGGAGGTCATTCTTCCCCTCTACTCTGCACTGGTGAGGCCACAACTGGAATACTGTGTCCAGTTTTGGGCTCCCCAGTTCAAGANGATCCGCCTGGATGCAGTCCTGAGTGATGTGCTCTGGACAATCCTGCTTTAGCAGGGGAGTTGGACTAGATGATCTCTAGAGGTCCCTTCCAACTCTAAAGATTCCGTGATTACCAACATCTTTTAAAATCGCATGTGCCAAAACATATGTATGTGCCTTTTGCTTTGGAGAAAATAAGATGTGCATTGGGGGAGAATAGCAATGGAATGCGTAATCCAGCAGGACTGCCTTTGTAGGATGCACAGTCTCACACAAAATGAAGTAGACAGCCTCGTTCTATGTGGATCTTTTGGGAAGTACTATAATATAAGTCAGTACAGCAAATTAATTAAGGACACACATTACCAAAACCTCCAGCTTCTCTTGGGAAGGTTCTTTTCAGTTAGGCAGGTGCTTGTTTTGTTAGATCAGAGCTGCGTTGCTTATGCTCCCAGCTTATCCTTCTTCCTAGTGTGTGGATATAGAGCATATATACAGGCATGCACACACATGCCCAAATTGTCAGACTATGTTAGTGCTGTCATTGTCATGCCTATGAACAGGGGTATTAAGCCATTATCCATGTCATGGTGCTTGATGCAAAAGAAAGGTTCCTTATGATGTATTGGCCCTGTGGATGAATAGAAAATTTTGCCCCTGGAGTTACCACTTGAAGATCTTTAATAAGCATTAATTTCAGCATTAGGTAGTAATGTGTTCTGTCTTACTTTCTAAAATCCTCCTCTGTGTTCTAGTCAAAAAAGGCAGTACCATCCACCTCTTCTTTCTAAGGACAGGGGATTGATGTATGTCATTTCAAGTAAGGAAATTCACGATCCTTTAAAGAGCTTGGTCCTGGGCATCAACCGGAGGATGTTGCTGTGTCAAAGGCATGGCTAGGGCCTTGGATGAGCAGTTGGGACAATTCTCCAGCAAGGTGCAGAATCAAAGAATAAATCTGAGTCCTATCCCAAAGAGGATTAGGGCTTAATGTGCATTTCATTCTTACTTGTACGTATGGAGCCAAATTGTGTGCTGGCAGGAGTTGGCTCATCTCCTTTGGAGCTGTGCCCGGTGACAAACACACATACTATTTGAACCTGGTATTGCTCTACACTAAAGACAATAAAAGAGCTGCCAAGCAGTACCACCACTAGTGCCCGAGACGTGCTTTGCGTGCAATCAGAAATAAATTACAATCAGGCAGCAGATTTTGAAGTTACCTTTTTGCTATTAGAATGCAGCTTGAGAAGGGAGACTTTTTTTCCATGCTCCTTGTTGCTTACATCAGCCTCTTTTGAAATGCTGTGTAATACCCTTGATAAAATTGCATATAAGGTATTTACTTTGGCTCTGACTTCCTTGGTTACACATGTGTAGAAGAGGCACTGGGAGAAGGGTGAGGTGTGAAAGTTTGTTGCAGTGATTATAAATGGTTATCAAAATGAAGAGGAATAATTATGTAACGATGTAGTGAAGCGATGGGACGTTTTCTGAACCAGCTACTTCCTGAATATTATACAAAAAACCTGTGTGCTAGTAACCTCCCTTCCTTACAAGCTTGGCATTGTAAATCTCTTTCCCCTCCCTTTATTTGTCATTACACGAAAGTAAATAATTCTGGTTACTTCATTAGTAACCCAAGAAGTAATCTCTACCTATAATCTTAATTAAGCATAATGTAATTCTTATTCTTTCAAAAGTTCATGAAACTCTATTTCAGTAAATGCGTAGCTGTGCTAGGCATTTCACTTTTCACAAAAACATCTGAATGGTTTTTCTAGAGCAGATGAGATTGTTACACCTCTGTTCTTCTCCTAAGTAGAATAAAAGGCATCTGGATGTTTCTCCTTTTTGACAAAACCATTGCACAGGTGTATCAGAAGGTTTTCAAGCCCTTAAGGTGAATAGTAGAAAAAAAATGTGCTGTGGACCTATAAGTCCATTTTTATTTGGATATAGGAATGTGCCCTGCCACTGAACAAGTCCCTTCCTTGTAAACAGACAGGAATTTACAGGCCTGGGCTGAGAGAAACACATGGGCACACACTTGCAGATGACCTATGTGAGAGAAATTTAGGAGAATATTCCATTTCAGCCCTATAACTAAAAACTACTGAACCAGGGCATTCCTCTCCTGTGGGGTCTCATTAGTGCTATTGCTAGTCTTCACCCTGCCCAGGTCACACCAGTATGCCACAGGGTATTTGGCCTTTAAAGGACTTTTTCTGTTCCAGAGACTTGTGAATTTTTGGAGATGCTAGTAGCAAAGCTCAGCTCCCTGGAGCCCCTGCTCTGAGGACTGGGTGTAGGGGGTGTTTTAAATTACCTTTCTTTTTTTCCTTTTATTTTTCTGGGGTTTTTTTGTTTTGTTTTGGTTTTCTTTTTCATTTTAGGACCTGACCAGTCCTAAATTCATGTAGTAGTGTTTTTAGTGGGCTAAAATCATTCTGACCCTGCCTGTAAAGCATCTGCCTTTTGTCTCCCCTGCTGTGGTGTGGGCACCGTTTGAGTTACCATTTCCCAGGCGGTGGATTTGTTTAGGAAGTGAGAAAAGAACTGCATTTCTACACTCAAAATGCAGCCAGCAGCATGGCCCAACAACCAGAATGCAGTGGGAAGAAGGTAGGAGGCTAAAACGTCTCCCCGCCTCTGTGGCGGTAGTGGCCTGACCTTGGCGAATTTTGTGCCAAAAAGTGTCTGTTATCACCCTTACCAGGCCTGGGTTCCAAGGAGCCTCTCCCACCCTCCCCAGGTCACCAGCATGGAGGTCCTTCAGCTGTATGGGGGCTACGCTCTTGGACGTTTTTATTTCCTGGCCCAGGGAAAGACTGACTTATCACCTGCTCTTTTTTATTTCTAAGGTGATCTTTTATTAATATCCCATATTTTACAGCACATTTTCAGAACCTCTGACCTTTATCTTGGTTAAATATTAGCTGAAATCCCTTGACCCTTCCAATAAAACTTGAAAAGCAAAACGAAATAGCTAACCATTAATCAGCTTGTGATTTTTATCAAGGGTTTTCTGTCACACCAATTCTGGGTCTTATATTGGTACCAGATGCAGCAGTTTTGGGTCTTATACAGGTAGCAGGGGAGTCTATCTTTGTTTATTTAGTGGACAGATGAGCGTGTTACCGACTAACTACATCCACGTGAATTCTGTTCATATCAGCCTATATAAGAAGGTGTTGTACCAGGCTTGTTTATTCTTTCTAGTTCTACCACATTTTTCCCATATAGCATCAAGTGACTCAACAGCAGTCATATTTTTAGGTGTAGATTTGCAATTGCATGAGCAGTCTGTGGGAATGTTGTGAATGTGCACAGAAATCGGGCCAAGTGGAAGAAAAATTTCCAGTTCTCTTCATTCACTTCAACGTGGAATCAGAACAAGTGATACTATGAGGAGGGCAGGCAATTGCAAGGCAGGACCAAGCACCTTGTTTAGATGAAAGTCTGGCCTCTAATCTCGTACTTGAACCCACATCTGAAATGGGGATCACGGTAGTACACTCCTAGCTCCTCCTTACGCACCTTTTCAGAGTGTTGTGAAAGTAGTAAGGGGTTTTGTGGGTTCTCACGCATCAGGTGAGCAATGACAGAAGTGTGTCATGCAGGTGTGAGCTGTTCAGGTTTCCATGCAAAATATAGTCTCCTGCTTGGACGACAGTCGTGAATTTACGTTAATCCAACTCTGGCATTTCTCCGTCTGCTCAGTAAAATTAATGCTTTGGAGTTCAGATTTGTGTGCCATGAGGACACCTTAAAGAGAAAACAGCTACCTGGAGGAGTTGTAGTTAACACTGAAAGAACTTTTAGGTAGCAGAAGGCCCTCACTTTTCAGTGCAAATAGATTCTCTAGCAAAAAAAAAAAAAAAAGAGGAAAGAAGAGAGGAAAGAAAAAAGAAGACGAAAACTATTATTGCATGCCTTTAAGCAAGCAAGCAAATAAAATAAGGGGAAACAAAAGAGATAAATGAACAGGCAAAAATTAATGAAAAATCTCTTTGGTTGCAAAAACTGAAGAGTTTGCAGTAGCTTAGCACAAGGTGGTTCCTTTATTTCTTTTTTTTTCCAAAGGTGAGTGGCCTGTGAATTTAAGAAGGGAGGGCAGTTTTATAGCTATTACAGAGCAGGATGAAAGGCACATTCCCCACTGAAGTTTTGTCCTCCTTGAAGCCTCTAGCCACTATCAGAGACGAGATCATTGCACCAGATAGGTGGACCGCAGCCTAATCCAGTTTGGCATGTATTTCCCTGTGACACATACAGACGCTGCCACAGAGAGAAGACTGGTATATCCTGCTCCTAGCATGCTGTGTCTGCATTTGCCCTCTCTGATTTGAGAAAGCCATGTCTGACTTGCCAAGTGTGGATAGGAAGCTTTCCTGAGTGAGTGTTCCTTACTTTCACAGGGATTTATATTAATTGAGGGGCAGGAGGGGATTCTCAGGCTGTTACTGTGGCTGTAGTAATCACCACTCCCACCACCCCATTCCAAACAAAGGTATTCATAGCTGTAATTTCAGGGAAAGGATTTTAAAGATGCTTTTGGTGGACTTTTCAAAGCCTAGGTTTTCACTAGAATGAAAACCACTTTCTACGGTCCTACAGTTACTGTTTAGATCGACAAAACCCTTGCAGTGGCTTCCCTTTGTTGCTTTAGGGATCTGCAAGGAGGGACAGCATTGGAGTCACCCACCAAAGGACAGTGACCAGGGAAGGTACCAGCGGGGAGAGAGCAAGAGAGGACAAGGCAAATGCCGCAGCAGATGCATTGCAGCAGGGGAGAGGTGGTTGCATGGGAGGCTGAGAAGGGACAGGTAGCCCCAGAGTCTGTGAACTTGCATGAGAGTGCAAAGTGGGAGAAACTGAAAACGGGAGTGGCAAACACAAGGTGAAGGAAAGAAGGATGTAAGGGTAGTAGTAGCCTGTATATTTTAATTAAAAAAGGATTCAGCTGACATCACACAGGAGATTTCCAGCCCACGCAGAGGAACGGTGATGACATCCCCAGCATTGCAATGTAAGGATGAGGGGTGGAGACGCCGTGTCTCCCTGCAAGGAGGTACTGAGTGTGCCTGGGAGAGGGCAGGGTCCCCTCCAGGAGCCTGGAGTCCCACCTGCACTTGAGGCAGCATGACACACAGCTGCCTGCCCAGGTCCGGGCTCGCTTCAACCCACTGGCAGTTTGTGGTGTTAGTATTTCTGTTGAAGTAACTCTGAAGGATCCCAAACAGGGATTATGCAAGTCTATATTAAATTCTGAAAAACCCAAGAGATCCACTGTCCCCATTTAGGAAACTTTATCCTCCATACCTAGACAATGTGCCATAGGGAGAAGGCAAAAATTGAGACAAGGATAGATTTGATTGTGCGTTGACTAATTAATCTAGTGAAATGCTTAACACCAACTCCTGGGCTGGTGACCAGTGGTTAGCCATTACCACTAAAAAGCCTGGGCTGGTGATGGTCAAACGAGGAAGGACAGTTATTTTTCCCTATAACTGGTTATTCAAGATGGACTTGTGCAACTCATCATTTCAATGTCCCAGTGTTTCACAGTCTAACTATATTTAATGGGCAAATAATTTGGTATCCGGAAGTCACCTGGGCTTGCACCGTTGTTTTTCCTGGCATTCAGTATATCCCACTTTCTGCACAGTCCAAGCACAAGCACGTAGACAACACCACATCTTCACTTTGGATAACAGAGGCAGCCTTTAGGGGGGCAAGATTAAAGGTAACATTTTCTCTTCCTCCCAATTTCCCCCTTCCAAATGAGACACTACATGCACAGAGTAAAAAGGTCAGTAACATTTATTTGCACCTAAACAAATTCTGTGTTAACTGTTACAGACCTAAGAAAGAGTCACACATACATGTTTTTCAGAAGGAGACATCAAAATGAGATAGCCCTAATCCTGCAAACAAACCTGTCCTTAGCCTGTACTCCAGCCGGACTATGTCAGTGTGAAGTCAGACAAACTCATCCCTCGGAGAGGTTCTTCCCTATCTGCCTTCTCATGTTCCACGCTGGACAGAGGAGCTATTCGCATCCATGTATTTTTTAAACAGCTCTATTAAACAGAGTTGTATATATTTAACTTCTCCCTATCCTCTGCTTTTTCCTCTTTCAGTGTTAAAACAACTGGAATCTTCAAGCCATGCTTTTAGCTCGGAGGGCTGGGCAGACTGACTTTCCTGAAGTCTAGAACCAATCTGGACTAACATGTAGACAAAATATAGAATTGAAAGACCCTGTGTGATTCAGAGGAGGCTTTCAAAGGTCCCAAAAGGATTTAGGTGACAATGACATCCATAGACAAATAATTCAGTGTTAGGAAAGGGGGCACCCAAATTTTACTTTGAGTGACTAAGTGAGCTTTCTGTCACCCTGGGGAGTCCATTAATTCTCAGAACTCAGAAGGATTTCTGAATCCTCAAAAGAAAAAGAAGGTGAGCAGCTCTCTTCTATGAAATATGCACATGCTGCAAATGCTCAGCTGGGTTATAAATTCCCCTCTTAAAGCACCAAGGAACTTTTATTTCCTTGATTGCCATCTAGTGGAAACGGTGCTGTCTGCATTGCATTATTCATAACAGCATTTCTCTCTCCAAGCTCATTGAGCTGTGCAGGTAATAGTACTATCAAAATGAGGGGCAATGTATTGTGCACGTTTTGTGCTTTGTAAATTATAGCAAGGTCTTGCCTAGGTCAAGAGATTACATGGTAATGTGCAGAGGGGCACAGGTGTTTCTGGGAAATTTGTCTTTCATCAACATTAGTAAATGGTACTAGCAAGAGGTGGGGTATCAGGATGGAAGGTTCAGGGCATAACCTGGCCGTGTCTCAGGTCATAGGTTATTCAGGAAGGACAGTTACTGTGCAAACGGCACGGTTCCAGTCAGTTGGAAACCAAATTATATGTCAATACATCTGTGGTGCATTTTCTTCACTTGGGACAATGGTATTTTACAGATTAGCTTTGGTCTATTTTAGAAGGTTATAATGACTGCATTAAAATGTGTTGCTGAAACAGTGGGGCTATATCATGGGAAAATGCCGTTGATTTTCTCAACCCACAATGTAAACTCATCTGTAGTGTTCCTTGGGGTATTGCGTGTCTCTGTAAGATGTTCTTTGAAAACATTTTGAAATGTCAATCCAGATTCCTGAAAAGTACAAGAATAATTCATTTTGGAGAGTGTTCATTCATGTGAAGACACCAGAATTTTGTTTAGATTTCAGCTCTGCATTGAGAGTCGCATTTGGTCTGATCCTTATTCCTGGGATGTTTTTTCTTGCTTCTTCTGTTTCTTCCATGTTTTTCAAAACTTCAGTAGCTTTCCTTCAAGAATTTTATTAGATTAGCCACACTCAGCCCTTGAGAAAGCAGCTAAGTTTCTAACATTGTTCTGGGCCTCCTTATATTGAAGTTTCGCCAGCGCCAAGCATTTTGGCACCAAATTAGCATATCCATGCCACATTTGCTTGCATCCACTTGTCTCTCCCTCTCTCATCAGCAATCTTTCACTCACTTTCCTTCTTGAGGACAAGATTTCTCTTGCTGCCATGCTGGTGTGCTTCACACAGCCAGATCCAAACCTTTGCTGAAGCAACGCATGTTCATGAGCTCATAGTGGTGTTGGAAAGCAACCAAAATGTCACTATTCGGAAGCCTTGAGACATTATGAATATCAGCAACCCATACAGAGAATGGCTGGCAATTAGCCTCAGTACTTAAGCGAAGTGGTTGCCTTTTGCCTTTAAATAAAAACGTGCCAAGAATTTCTAGAAGTTTCCCACATAAGGTGCATAACTGGAAGCTTTTTGTAACTCTCCTTGTCACAAGATTGCAGTCAGGCAAACTAAATCAATCATTGGGTCTTGCCTACTAATAAAGGAAGTTTATCTTCAGAACACATTTTTAATATTGTCTTTTTCCGTATAGGAGAAAATAGTGCCCAGTAGAAAATCAAAAGTTCTTCAGAAAAATCTTTGTTAATGTTTTTCCTAAGTCCTTTTTCTTTTTTTTTTTTTAAATAAAGATATTCAGAGCCTTGAGAAGCTGCTGAGGGATGCAATAATATATGGGCAGCCTCGAAGCCGCAGAGCATGGAGAAAAATTATCATCCTTGTGGAGGGCATTTACAGGTATGTTTGTATTTTAGAAACGCGAGTACTCTTTATCATTTCTGAGGACAGAATGATATATTGAGTGAAGTGGACATTGAATCTAGGTATCTAAGAGAAATCTTAATGAGAGTGGAGGTTACAACAACATTCTGTGATCTTATAAACATGTTGATTTCCATTGCATCGGTCTGAGCCCTGGTGTAACTTGCTCCAGTTAGATCCTGTGCATTGTTCTGAATGTTGATTTAGCAAATCGCAGTGAAGTGGGAGATGTACCGTGAGAGCGAGACAGCTGGTGTATGTTGTCACAGATATGATAAAATTCGTGGAGCTATAGCAGGTGAGGAGTTTTGCTAAGTGAGTAAGCTGAGTTTTCTGAAGTTGTTTATGACGGGCAGATCAAAAGACAACTACAAAGAATTAATTAAGTTCTGCATGCCCAGTTCTTACCCAGCTATTGGAATCTAAAAACTCAAGCTAAACATAAGCCAAGTGATATCATCACCTTTCCAGTAATTAGTGGTGGATCTAATGGACTCTCACTTTAACGGGAAAAACAATTAAAAGACTGGCTTTCAAAGAATTATAATGGTATTTCATGCAGTCCTTGGAGGAATTTGAATGAGAGAAGTGCCTTTGAGAATCCATCAGATAATATCAGCATCAATATTACCATGTAATTATAAAGCATCCTAGTCAGATAGCTCTGGTTCAGTAGTGTGGTGCGTTTTACACCCAACCAGAAAGACAAACCGTCGCTTGAGCTGAACAGCAAAGCAGAGGCACAAGCCAGCGTCACCATCTTGGGCTTCATCCTGGCAACCACTCAAGTCAGGGGAAGGTTGATGGGGAGGCACCCATGGGGCTGGTGGACAGCAAGGACCTAGATGAAGAGGAGGGAAGGGCTGAAGAAGCAGGGATCTGGACAGTAAGAGGGTTTACAGGGATCTAGGCAAGGCTACTATGGGGATGGCAAGAGAGGGGAGCAGTAGGATAAGGATAATTTTGGGAGTAGTGACACCCACGCCAGAGAGAAGGGAACCAAAACCACTCATTCACAGGACGTGACATGGTTTATGAAAGCAACGTTACACTTTATACGTAAGGATCATATCATGTGTTGCTGACAGACAGTCTGGATGGACAGTCATTTATGCCATTTTATTGACAAATGCTAGCACAGTTGAGCTGATTAGCTTTTTTCATGAGGAATCTTTTACGATCTCATGTCATCGCAACTTCATAGTTGTCAGTGCTTTCTTTTTACCTAACATTTTCCATCTGCAAATAGAGCAAATCAGTCCTTATCTAAACACCTGTCACTCAGAGCTGAAACAGGTCGGCAGCAGATCAGCTGATCCAAAACAGGCTGAACGCCCCCTTTCAACCAGAATAAATAGAGCAAAACTGCAAATAAACATAGCTTGGCACTACTAAAAGAAAGCTCAGATTTAAGGACTTTGATCATGCAGAATTTAAGTGGACCACCAACATTTTACTGACAAATATTCCCATCAGTCACATGGCCTGCAGAAAATGCTCCAGCTGCTGAGCTTTGTTCACTTTTAAATCCTTTACCCTGGATATTGACCGCTAGGGAGCAAGAAGGTAGACTGGTGACACAGAAGCATAGATCCATCCAAGCAGTGCGTCAAACCCACTGTCAGATATTTGCAACTATAATAACTGTATTTCCAGATGTATATTTGCTGTAGAGTTCTCTTTTCCTCTAGTTTTGCAGTTTGTCTTCAAAGGAGATTTCGTTCTCAAAAGTTGAAAGAACCTTAAAATAAAAATAAAAACAAAAATAAAATAAAAAAATAAAAACATATTAAAAACTCAGAGAACCTCACTAAAAAGGAACCAGAAAGGGTTAGCCCCATAAGGGCTAAATAATGTTAGGACCACTCTCATGCCCTCAGTGTCTATGCTTCTTAAAGGCGCAAAGTAAAAGAAAAACAAAGTTCAGCTCTCTCATAGCCTCTCCTTGGAAACTAGCCCTAGCAGTAGCTAGGTTGGTTGCTTAGTTGTTTCCATAGTCTAAGCAGATCAGAAATTGAAGATTGTGGTTTGGTTGCAAAGCAAGCCTGCTCTGACTTGAGGGAGAATCCCACCACGCCCCACCGTGTTGTATCCCTGCCATCACTGCCAGCCCGAGATGCACGCAGCTGATCTGCCCTTGCAGCACTGCTGGCAACAGGCTCACAGGCCTTGTAGTCTAATCCAGTAAATAGCTAATAACATTTCATATGCAAAAGAAAAGCTGGAGAGAGGCATAGTAGAAATACTCTTACTTTTTTTGTGTGTGTGTTCTTTCCTTTCTTGGCCCGCGATTTTTGAAAGAGACTAAAATTTTCCAACCCCATATTGGCTAATGTTAGTTTTCTTGAAGATGTGCCAGATGCCAAATTAACATTCAACTAGAGGGTTTGAGAGGAGGTAGAGTGTTGTTAATGTATTCTTCTTAAAATAGTTAATGCTGCTTTTTTAAATTTTTTTTTCCCCTTAACAGACTTAAGTTATACTTCAGGGACAACTAATACAGAATTTAAATCACTTGGTCAGAGCCAGTCTCCAAGTTAAAATATGTTGACTTGCAAGTTTGGCTTGGCAAATTTTTACCGAAATGCTTTTTCCAGAGATGCAAAAGAATCACTAAGCTTTCCTTCTTTAAAAAAAATACTGTTATATGGGACACCATAGACTTAGTACGATGAAGTTGATGGTATGGAAAAAAAATTTGCCTTCTTTTTCCATTAGGAGTATGTTAAAGTGTTTACACTGTGCATAGGCCCAGACTCACCAGCTGGCAAAATTTGAAAAGGGTCATTGTTAGCCAACAAGAGCATTTCTGGAAATCAGAGTTGTGTTTGAAACCATAAGCTGCAGATTTTGCTTGATTACAACTGGAGGCAGAATTGGCCCCTTGAGTTGTGAAATGCTCAAGCTACATGTTAAATAAATAGCAATAAGTATATTGCTATTTATTTTTAATGTCTCCTTGTCTTAAAAAGAAAAAAAAATCATCAGAAGCAAATGTAACTACTAGTGAAAGCTGGTTCATAATTTGGACTAGCCTAGGAGCAAATATATTCCATTTGCACTCCAACCTGAGAGAGACGATCTAGCCATCAATCTTCACTACAAAAAGCATGAACAGGATTTGGCAGTGTCCAGGGCACAAGTTAAACTGACTTGCTAAATCATATTTCTATTATTTAAATTCCAGCTTATGTTTTCCTTGGCTTCTGCCATTTCCAGTTCAGGATTAATCAGTAACTATGTTCTTAACGTGGTTTGTGGTAGGCTTCTGCTCTCTTGCACACGTATTTACCTAGGAGTCAGATAGGCCAAGGCCCAGGGCAGGAGTGATGGGGCACCAGAAACTGATCAAAATAGGTCATTTCTCATTTGGTTTTTTCCCTGCTTTTAATTTAATTTTGAGTATTTTCCCTTCCAGCTCAGAAAATAGCTCTCTGATCAGTTAGATATTGCCCAGCGCCTTTTCACGTGCATTAGAAGTTCCCTGGGATTCAATGCCAATACCGTGGGAAATTTATCAGGTTATTTTTTATTTCCTGGGATTAAGTGACCGGACTTCCAGAAAAGAATGGGGTAACATTTAATGTCTTTGGCCAGGGACCAGCTTTAAAGGTTAACATTTCTGTCGTTGCAGTGTATTTGAGGTTGTATTTGAGGACAGGGTTGGAAGGTTTCCTTAAAACTATTGCTCTAAAGTACAAAACAGATATTGTTGTATGAACATGCAAGGTTTATGTAACAAAACAATACCTAAAGTAAACATTAAAATGGAACACATACATCTTGGCAGTAACAGGTCAGGAAAGGAGGGATTTTCACAATTACAAACTAGCCTGAAAAGGGGAACAGATAAAGTTTTCAGGTGTTGAAAGGATAAAGGTAATATAGAGCATGTTTAGAGATGTTGAGTGATGCAGTTATGAAGAAGATAATAGGTTGAATAGTGGTAAATTAATTTTCTTGACAGAAAAAAAATTTGAAACTGTGGTACCATAGGATGTAGGAAAACACTTTTCCTGACAAGTTTCAAATAAACTGGACAAAAATTGCCAGTATCCTGTCAAGAGCGAGCCTGTGTTCCAAGCCAAGTGACCAGCACAAGTGCACACCTCCTGTCTCTCAAAACACTTGTCTCCACAATTCATCAGCTGCATCAGGAAGAATCTCAGTGGTTTGGTAGGGATCAAATCAAGCTTCAAAATTGAGTGATCCCTAAATTTTGGATTATCTCCTCACATCTGGAAGTAGATCGAAAGTGAGTGTGTACTGAAGCAAGCTTTTGTGCCCACCCACCGAACAAGGGAGATGAGGGTCAGCTAGAAGCTTTGTATCCCTGCCACGAAGCTAATAGTTTTTGCTACAAGACAGGATGTAATACCACATAATGAGAACGTCTGGCCTGGGCAGTGCCAGCTTATGTTTTTCTGTATCCAACTTTTTCGATGTGCCCTGTGTGCTTGAGCAGATCTGGAAACATATCAATAGCATTGTAAAAGTGACACAACCAGACTGAGACAGAATGATTACAGTTCATTTCTGGCTTTCTGCTTCAAACTCAGACGACATCAATATTTACTGAAGGTTGCAGTAGACTTTCCATTTGGGCTACCCCAAGGGGTTATGTGAAGTGAGCCTTACCTTGGAGCAGTTCTAAACAGGGCGGTGTTCGTATCACAAACCATCTCCCAGGGTCAAAAGAGAGACCAAGAACAGAGTAGGCAGCAAAACAGCTCTCATCCCTGCCATCAGGAGGGCTGAGATGGTAGCAGAGAAATGTACACAAAACCAGAAGCACTTTATCTACTCCATGGACATTTCAAGGCCGTGTTAGGATCTCTGTCAATTATTGTAACATTTATGTCAGCTAGCATCTTTCAAGAGCAGTAAATCAACACTGAAACTGAACACAAGTGCTTTGTTTTGCTAAACAGCTTAGAGTTTGAAGATAAATCTCTTACTCATACTAGTAAGAAAAGTTTTCACTAAATGCTCTTAATGGTTAAATTTTGCAACAGCAATGTACCAGCTCTGTTCTGGGAATCAGCAACAACTTTGCTTCCATTCCACAGGTATGCAGCAAAGCAACCTCTGTATTTTTAACATGCCATTTTTACCTTTTTGAAGATAAATGCTGTCTCTCCCATCTGAATCTCCGTGAGCCGCTAAGCCTAATGGTGTCCATGTCAACGTGGAAAAACTGTTCTTGTCCTTCTCTGCCTAGCTGGACCACCCAACTATTGCTGGAAGGTGGAGGGTGGGATGTCTATTTGCTTCCCTTTGCAGAGGTGCTCCTTGGCACCACACTTACTCTCTGACCATCCAGCCAACCTGCAGACCGACCAGACGCAGCCAAAAGCTGCCATCCCCAGCATGCAGGGATGCCCAAGCACACCCGGTGGCTTGGTATAATTTTTAGCTGACATTCTTTGACTCTGGACTATGTGAGGCCTGTGGGCTCTGCCCTTGTATTCATTAGGAAAATAGCTGCCATGGTTCACGTTGCTTCTCCCCCAGCTGCCAAGCGCCATTTGGGAGAAGTGAGAAAGCCCAACCTTCAGGAGCTTGCAGTACAAACCCACCCTTCTTTGCAGCAAGAGACCGTGGTGCTGGTACACAGCCCCACAGCTGCCTCTTCTATTGCTGGCCAAGACAGAAGGCAAGATTTGCCAGCATACACCTGACAGCCAAAAATATGCCACCAGGAGCACGTAGCCAGGCTCTCCGAACCTCCCGGTACGAACAGCACAGGCACTCCTTGCTCTTGGTGCTCCCCTGCACTGTTCTTTCTCTAAGAAGACTTGCCTATGGGTAGGTCTCCTTCAAAACTGGGGACCAAGCCGTTTCCAAGCTTACCAAGGAGACCTAAGGATGAGGGGGGACAAAAATTGTCAGAAATTTCCCATCCTGCACATCCTGTGAAAGCCACTGGTCCAGGATCTAAAAGTTGCCAAGAAGTTGTTTGCACTGTTCTTTTGTACATGCTATTTGGGAACAAACTCGATGTTTCTGCTTACCTAAAACTCTGTAGCATTTGCAATCGGATACACCTTAGCCGCAGGCCTTAGCCGCGGAGCACTGGTTTTCCTGGCACACAGCGCACTCACTTTGGTTTTCATAGGAAGTATTTTGCATTTAAAGACCTGCTCACCAGAGCTAGTGTAAGAGAACATGTTTAACTCATTATGAAATGAATACTGAGTGCAGCAGAGCATATCCAAGCATAGCTGTAGTCATCTCACAAAGGTTTTCAGGACATAACAATCTTCACAGCAATACTATTGATAGTTAATCCTTATGGGATTGGTGTGCATTTCTTATTAGTCTCCGTGGGCTTTCATTTTGCAGTACAGCTCCTCTGTGCCTTCTAACTTACTGACATGATTACCAACAATACAAAGGAATTATCGTCTCTTCTTATTTCTACAAATCTCAATACACTGTTAGTGCAAGTTCCAAATTTTTCCTGCATGTAAGAAAGTAAAAAGAAAAAGAATGGCAACTTTTTTCGAGTACTAGGTATCAGGTTACATTTCCTAAAAAGTACGTATTGGGAGAAACAATTGGCAAAAGAGGATTTGAGCTCCCTTTTGCAATCCCTGACTCTGTCCACTCTGAAGACTGGGGCTGCTTTGAGTTATGGCACCATCTGTGCATTTCAGGGGGCCCATCTCCTGCGTATGTTAGACCCAACTGCTTTGCACCAGGGTAATTTGCTCTAGAGCTGCTACCCCCAAATATTGCCACAGTAACTGACGATGACGTAAGCAAGGATCAGACTGAATTACAGTGGCTCCCTGTAATTCATTATGATATTTGTTTTGTAGTGAATCATAACGTGCTGCTTCGGGTGAGTACCTCCCCCTTGTTTTATACCTTTCCTTCTCTTTTTTGGCACGTTGAAAATTTGCAAATGTTCAAAGACTTTCTGACTGGGTTTGGTTGTTTGAATCCTAAAACTGTTTGACCGTTTTATAGTCACTTGCAGATGTGAAAGGGTTGCCATTTTTCTTTGACCTGTAAATACAAATTGAGGTTCCAGAAGGTCTTTCATGGAGTAAGGTAATTAACGCCTATATTTTCTGGCACTATCTCTAAGAGAGAGCACAGGATTTTTTGTTCATCCATGAGAGTGCATTTGACCCATGATTCTCTCCGTCTGCAGCATGGAAGGGTCCATCGTGCGCCTGCCAGAGATAGTCTCCTTGAAGAAGAAATACAAAGCCTACCTCTACTTGGACGAAGCTCACAGCATCGGTGCAGTGGGCGCAACGGGCCGAGGAGTTGTGGAATACTTCGGTATGAGTCCTGACGATGTTGACGTATTAATGGGAACGTTCACAAAGAGCTTTGGCGCAGCTGGAGGATATATAGCTGGCAAAAAGGTAAAAAGAAAACAGAAACATTTTAACATCAAGTGGGGGAAGTATCTTCTTATTATGTACGATATATTTCATTATCTTTTAGTGTAGACTGCTTTGCAGGAGTACTATGCTAAAGTTAGTAGATTTTTGCCCGGACCCCAAATGCATACCAAACAGTCAGGCTTTTTCTTATTTTTGTCTCATGTTCATATTATGTAATTTGCTTGGGTTGGGTATTTCTGTGCCACCCTGATGATTGCTGTTTGTCTTGGAAATGTTTAGACACATTGTGGTTGGCTAAATATACTTCACTACATTAATTTGCATGCAGATTGCTCAGTACTTTGTTTCACATTTGTAAACAGCATGTGGAGCAATATTGAGAGATTAAAGCCACAGTTTCATCCACTGATAATAAAATTCCTAAACAGTTGTGGATTGTCATAGTTGCATTTTTTAGGAGGAAGGAGAAAGAGGGTTACTAAGGGCCTTTTGCAATAGTAAAATCCCTGTCCTCAATTGCTCTGTGTACATTAATGAAACGCCAGCTTGCCAACAGCAGATGTCAACAAAAAGTAGAGCTGAGCTTGCTTTAACTGGGAGTGTAGAAGAAGAGAAAAGCATAACCAGCACCGTTGCGAAATGTCATTGGTTTTGTTGCTTCACAGAGATATCAAGTGGTTGCTGATTGTTTACCCTTTTCATACCCTGCTGAGTGTATTTCTTAAGTAGTTTGCTGAATGAGTAGGAAGCCTGTTTAGACAGCCCATAGGGTTGTTGTCAGGATAACATTTATAAGGGTAGCACTTGAGTAGAATAAAAGGGCTGTAAGAAAATCTAAAGGGCGTATTTCTTACTGGGTTTTTTTGGAGTTGTCCCTGAAGATCTTAAAACAGCCTATTGTAATACATCAAGAATCAACTTTCTTTGTTTCCTTTGCTTCCTGAATTTGTATCTGAAGGTGTAACTCTTACCAAAGACAATGTGGCTAAAGTAGCTAGAAATTATAGGAAACCTAAGCATGTGAAAAACAGTATAAAGTAATTCATCATCTAAACTTTAGGAGTTTTCTTAAATGAAAGTGGGTCGCTTTTTTCAAGCCTCTGAGTACCACTAAGCTTTGCCTTAGTCTTCCAAGCCTTGGTGGCAGGTGCTCACCCAACACACTTAGGACACTTACTTGCAGCCAAAAACTCACTGTGGCACTGTTTATGCTGCATCAGCTAGAGCACAGAAGCCCGCTCAGCTATTTGATCATTACAATTGCAATATAGAAATGCATAATCTGTATAAGGTCAGGTAAATCTTTATCCTTAGAATTGGAGTTACCGCATAGACTCATACAGCTTTTTTGGCAATGATTTGTGTCACTCTTTTTGGGTTTTTTTTCTGGCGATATGTTTTATCAAAGGCAGTTTTTAAGCAGGCCTCATCCCTTTTGCACTAACATGAATTCAACTTTTAACGTGGTAACTGTTACTCTGATGTTTTGCACTAGGAGGTATAAGCTGTCGTAACAATGATGCCTTAATCAAGCGCTGAATTCCTACAGTGTCCCTGGGCTCAGGAGAGTTACTGCTGCTTTAGACACGCCTACAGGACATCAGTGCTTTTTCTAGGAGTGCAGATTGTGCTCTTGCTTTAGCATTTCCTTGCATAACTAACTATACCAACTCTGACATGACTGTCCCTGCCATGCTGAAAATTTCAATTGAAAGAAATTTATATGCTAATAGCCAAAGATAGATCCCAGTAAGGTTGCTTTTCCTGGGTTAGGTCTTGTGGCAGAGGAACTGTACTGACGCCATGTAGGCTTTGCTTCATTCCCAGAGAGGAACTGAGCAGTATTTTAAGTGCAGCTGTTCGTTGGTCTTTAAATGATTTTGGCTCCTTTATAATAAGTCTTAGCACAGAAGTAAACATTATTCTAGTCCAGACTTTTGTTTCAGATGTAATTCCCCCACTTACATGGTAAAGTATTTGCACCTGCCTGATGTTTCTTCAGGCCATATATTAACAGTAGCAGCCTAGAAAGCAAACCAATAACTGGTGAAACGTCCTCTTCCTTTTGCATGTTCTCGCTCCTGCAGTAGTTAAGAGGGAGGTCTGCTGTTTGGCCAGCTCAGAGCTCATTCATGCTTTGTTTTCCTTGTGTAAGGACCTTGTGGACTTTTTACGAACTCATTCTCACAGTGCCGCCTACGCCACATCTATGTGTCCACCCGTAGCAGAGCAAATCATCAGGGCAATGAAATGTGTCATGGGACTAGATGGGACAACACAAGGTAAGCCACTTTCTTTAGCTTCACCTTCAGTTGCTACCAGAGCATCTGCTGTGTTCAGGCACACAAAAATATGTCATCCAGCAGCAAAGTAGTATGGTAATGCAATGCAAAGGAAATAATTCTTACTGTAAAATTAATACCAAAATCATCATACTTCTAAGTACTATCAACTGTAATTCTTTTTCCACAGTCATCCGCATGCAGCAGGGATGGAAGTATTCTGGAATTCTGCTCTCTGGTTGCCAGCCCACTCCCCTTTGTAGCAACAAATAGAAGTACATGAATTGCCCTTTGAGTAGATTGTCTTACTTTGTAGGAGGGGTTCATAAGGACATGCCTCTGTTTATGGGCTGGATGCTGTCAGTTCAGCTTCATTGTAAGTGTCAGCCTTCAAAATGGCAAGCAACTCAAGCATGGGGCAGAATTTCAAAGCAGGCAACATTTATTAAAGAATAGTGTGAGAAGATTATTATAATTCCTGCCTCACTCAGACATCAATTATAGTGTCCTGAAGCTAGTATTGAAGTACATTTTGTCCCAGAAGAATTGACTACTTGTTGTCCTTATGAAAAATTAGGTTTATTTATATTCCTCTCCTGAAGTTGGAGGTGCAGCTACTGTCCAACCCTCTGTGTAGCCTGCTTTCTATGCAGCAAGTGACAAAAAAACTGTGTGACATATCTATCTGTTACTGTTTCAAAGTGATACTGATATGTATTCAGTGTTCTAGGACTTAAATACCAACTCAGAGAAAAGCTGGTGGATTTTTGAATTTGTATAGTTTTTTGTAGGAATGCCTAAGCATGTCATTGTGTAACATGCAGTTGAAGATGCAGATTCTGCTGTGAATTGCAGTCTCTTTTACACTGGTCCAGCAGGACTGTGCTGTGTTATTTTCTCTTACCTGCACAGAACTGACAGGGTAATTCTGTATTAGCCCTCCCTGATGGATATGACCCGTGTAAGGTGGGAATGGAAAGGAAAAAGGTCATATGAGAGGAGGAAAAACACTGCTCTGCGCTATTCTGTTGCAGTGCCCTAGAGGCGGTTTCAAACCATGGTAGACACAAGGCTATTAAGACATTTATCGCAGCCCTTCAATGAGGTCAGAATTTACAAGACCCCAGCGTACAAAAGGGGGGATGGAGAATCCAGTCCCAGTGCCAAGTTCTGCTGAGTGCAATAACAAAGTGCAGCGAAACTCCAGTGCAGTGTGTAGACAATGAGGAAATGATGCTTTTGTCATTTTGGCAGAGAAGTCAAGAGTGTAACAACTATTTCCAACTTGAAACTTGAAAGGTCAAGGTTGCGTATGCTGATGCTTATATCCTGTTCGATATAAAGACCAGCTCTGACATATTTCTTCTACCCTGGGGACTACTCGTGCAGCTATAGGAATGGTTGCCATCAGAGGGCGGTCTTACACTGAGCCTTCCCAAGAGTTACATGCTTGAGGCTCTCACAGATGCTGCACGTAAAATATTCAACATGCAGAGCACTTCCAAACCTTCAAAGCCTCTTAATAATTATCTTCAGCTAGCGTGATCCTGCCTGCAGTTCAGTGCAGGCTAATAGGAGAACTTGGTTCAAGATGGAGGCTTTTAAGATGTGCATGTCTGGCTGTCGTAGGGCTAAGAGTTTGCAGCATTTTCTCTTCGGTGTTGTTTAATGACACAATATTTGTATTTCTGCCCAAAATAAATGCTTATTAAGTCTTCTGCAGATCCTTTGTGAAATAAGTTAGTGTTCTGTCACTTTTTTAAAATTTGTCTTGTAATATGGAATGCAAATGAATAGCAAAACAAATTAATAAATTATATATCACAACTTGGAGTATTGCACAAAGGCTAGCAAACTGGCTATGATGTGTAAAAATGGTTCTTGTCCTTCTGAGCCAGACTCATTATTTTAGTCTATTGGCTTTTCTTTCATGTGGGCCTCCCTTCGTTAGGCTGTCTTGTGGACTACACAAAAAAAAAAAAAAANCAGGAAAAAATGTTATGCTGGACCACACTACAATGCTGCTTTGGCATCAGAGAGCGGAAGGTGGTGGCTTAGAAAGGAGGAGGGGGACTGAAGGGAAAAAGCACTGTTAGATATTTTTATTTCCAAGGACAGCAGTGGCCTTGGCTGAGTTCTTTTGGTCTGCTTTCACAGAAAATGGTGACTCCTGCATGAGCCGTGTAGTAGAGACACCTGGCAGAGAAGTTTCAAGTGAACCAGAGCTGCCGCGGGGTGGTATGGACTCTTTGCTTTCTGGAAGCCTGTTGAATCAATACAAATAGTTTATTTTGCAATTCATTTCAAATGGCATTCTCTTCCCACAGGATGATTTGGGGAATCCTTTAGAAGATCTACACTGATGGCTGGTCCTCCAGAGAGCATTTCTGTAGGGGAGGGAGCCTTGAAAAAATACTGAAAAGTTTTGGAAAATAATGACATTAAAGTTTGCTAAGAAGTTCCACGTCAACTAGAGGGTGCTTCTTGAAAAGAGTGTGAAATACTGGCATGACAAATGTGTTAGCCCAACTTGTTCTTACATCTAAATTTCATGACTGACTCCTCAGTAGATTAATAGAAAACTAAGGGAAGGAAGACTGAGTTGGTCATTTAAATTGCTGCTCTGAAAACTCTTTGTTCTATGTTTTTTAATACTTGACACATTTGTCTTCTATATTTTCCCAGATATCATGCTTTTACATTTCCTTCTATTTCTTGCTAGTTATTTTCCACTTATTTGTTAAGTAGCTGATCCAGAAAAGAGTAGCATAAGTGGAATTATCCTGCTGTGTATCGGAATGATGGATCCTCCCGTATTTTCTTCCTTTATTTTCCATTAGTAAGAATATGGTTGTTTGGAAAAGGAATCAAGGTGTGCATTTCCAGGACAGGATCAGTGTACTGGATGCATGACTGTAAGATGAATAAATCCACTTGGACACGAGGGGTACAGCTTAATTAGGAGGAAGGAACAGGGTAGCACTTTAAACATAATTCTATGAAACCTAAACTGTTTAGCTGGAAATTATCCACAACAGGTGTCTGTTTCAGGCTTCAATTTTTTCATATCAACAAAGAAGGTTCAGTCCTTCCTCAGAAGAAGGCTAGATATACATATGTGGTTTTGATAATCTAGAAAAAAAAAAGCAGGGGGAAAAATAATTTTTAAAATTTCTTTTACCTGAAGAGCTTCAGTTTCTCCAGGCTTTGGGATGAAGATTTGGATTGTGATAGACAACGTTATAATTTTTGCCATGTCTATGAAATACCATCTGAGTCTTGTGATGTGACAAGTCTCTAAAAAAACAAAATCTCTACTTGAAATGAACAGCTGAGTGAAGGAGCATCTTCCAGCTCAGTCAGCGGGGGCTGAACAGAGCATCTTCCACCTGGAGCTTGGGCAGTGGAGAGGGGCCCAGAGCACCTGCGTCCACCCTGCACTGTCAGGCATTTAGGGAGGGGAGCTGGGAAGACTAAAGAGAGAAGAGATTTTGACAAGCAAAGGAGACACAACAGGGAATAGATAAAAAGTGCGTGATAAGGATGGAGACTAAGACCAAAATGAGATGCTGAGAAGACAGGCTGGAGATGCTGTGAATGAAAAGGGCCTGGTGTGGGGAAGGAGAGGGGAAAATGTGTCTGCAAGAAACCATAGCGAACACATCCCTCCAAACCAGTGCTGGTACCTCAGACACTCCTTGTTCTTCTCTGTCAGCAAACTGCTGTGGAAGTGTGCTAGCAAGATGCATTTACCTTCCTTTACAGCAGGAGACTCCAATTAGGACGGGGAAGTTCTCACTTTAAAAGCCTTGCACTGACATAGGCAAAAAGATACAGAGAAGACATGGTATCTCCAACAGAAAGCATCTATAAATATATGGGTATGTCCCATATCAATATTTGTAATAGTTGTGAGACGTGTCCTGATGATGTGACTGGGAGGATACTACAGAGCCCACAGCCAGCTATTACAGTTGCCTTGTTTTGCCATGTTTTCTGATGGGACTTGGGACAATGAAGCACCAGAAATGAGGAATTAGGAGAAGACAGGAGTTCCCTCAAAACTGATAGTTATAGTTGTTCCTGCCTGAGGGAGGGGTGCAGACTGGGGTCACTATGACCAAGTCCTATGTTTCTTGAGTGACTTGTATCAGAAGAGTGAGAATAACAACAAAAATTACAAATGTATTTCCATTTTCATGTAAAATAATATTTTTAGTAGAGTACAAGTCCTGGTGCTTTTCAATGCTATGTTTTACAGGACTCTCTGAAAATAAATGGCTTGTGGAACAAGACACATATATTCTTGGTAACATAATGTCATAGAAACTATCATAGTTCCTATAGTAGAGTTGTTCAAAGCGTATGAACTTCTGGCAGCTGTATTTCCTTCAGTAACGTCATAAGGCAGCAAGTTCCACAGTTCAGTTTATATAGTCTGTAAAAAAAAAAACCATAATTTTATCCCTCTTAAGCCTTTGTGGCCTTTTCATCTCAAATGTGTCTCTCCTCATTTATTAGGAGATATGGGAAGCAGAAGTTCCCATGGCATTTACTCTTTATAATTCATAATATAGATATTCTTTGTATGTTCTCCTTGTGGCTTCTCATTACACCACTGGAGATACCTCAGGAAACTCAGCAGCTGCCTTAGTGGTTTTATCCCCGTGATGAGGCTGTAGTTGACTCAGAGTGTTTGGACTCTGCACGAATTTTCAAGTATGCTTACTTGCATGCAACACAGCCCCTCCAGCTGTGACCTCGGACCTTTTCCCCCCCCTTTCTGCCTGAGAATACTCAAAGCATATTTTTACACTTAAATTTGATACGTAAAAATGGAACCACTAGGCAGATAGAGTTAAGAGTGCTGGAAAATGCAAAGCAATTTTCTTGATGACTAATAATAGATTATAGTGGTGTAAAAAGTAAATTGCAGCATTTGCAAAGGCATCATTTTTCTGTTTAATGCATGGCAAACAATAATTCACCAACACCAATCAGCTTTTTTCATATGTTTTTATAGGGTGCTTAAAAATGTAAAACCCTATCCTCAGGAATCTACTGTCCTTGTTATGCTAAAAGATAATTCCTGGGGTTGTTTAGATAGAAAATGTTTCTTTAAAATGTTACTTTATTTTGCCATTTGTACTGATGGGTTTATCTTTTTGCAGCTGCTAGTTTTCATTTTTCTTTTTAGCAGACTTTGAGTTCTTGCATTTGAGCTTGTTCAGATTGCGAGAAGCTGCAGAATGCTGCTTTCTGTTTTGGCTTGGCATTAAAAAGATCTCTTTTTAAAGGGTTCCTTTTTAAAACATTTCCGTCTGCCTTAGATTTTTGTCTAACTGGAGGACATGCTCAGTCTCCAATATTTTCCACTGCTATCTGTGCTCAGCAATCTTTTGAAAACGTTAGTTTTACCTGTTAGGGTCCTCTGTACATTCAAAAACCTGAGTTTCACATCCACTACAACCTGGCAGAAACCAGCACTGGTGCAAGGAAGGCAAGTCTCGCCCTTCTTTTTGCCTTTGCCCCCTGCCTGTTGTTTTATTCCTGCCCCTTTTCCTTATGCCAACGTTTGTGTTGGTGCGGCCGTGCAATGAACTGAATCACAGAATTGATCTATCCAAAAAATCACCCACCCTCCCCCAAATAGTTAGCCTACAGCCAAACTGGTTCCCTGAGCCAATCTACCATGTGGCTACAGGAATCCCAGTGCCAGGACTTGAGCAGCTGGAGCCGAGAGGAACCATCCCTTTTCCAGCAAAAGAAATCCGTGCCAGGCTGAACTGATCATTAAACTATAGCTGTAAGCTTTAATGCTGCAAGCTACGAAGGGACGGACCCTTGAACCTGCTTGAAATGTCTTACAGAATCAATCGTACTAAAGTATGGGGGTTTACTCTTTCCTCTCAAATTCTCATTTTGCTGCTTCATTCTGAGATGATGATTGCTTTTCTCAGGTCCCTGTCAAGCAGAATGCTTGAACCCTGGCTCAATTTTAAGTAAGTTAATATTCCCAATAAGTAAGTGGTTACATTTGAAGTGCCTAAATGAATTTATTCCCTGTTTGCACAGCATTGGCTCCATGACTAGGACTCCCGGTTACTATGATGGTGAAGATGCTAATGATGATAATATGCTGTCATGATTATTATTTGTCTGAGCTGAACACCACAGATGTTCTCCCAGCAGTGGATGATGAAACCGACATAAATTCTTCCATCTTTACTCAAAATGAATGAGACAGGTTGTTCCAATGGAGCCACCTGCCATGCGGTCCACCTCCTAAAGGAAGCCAAATGTATCCATGGAGGGTCAGTTGATGTGAAGAAACAGGGGCTTCGGAGTAATAGTGTTCACATTGATTTCCAGGAGCTCTGAGGACTGACCAAATTCTACCTCATATGAAGTCCCTTTTTCCATCATCAAAGCTAAACCAGTGCTGTGGTCCTCTAGCAGACTTTACCCTTGGATAGGTGTCTCCTGTGTTCACAAATATGTACTCACTGGAGGCAGAGGAGGGATGTGATCAGTCTGGGATGTGACTCATAGCCTGTCCCCCAGCAAAGAAAGTTTCCCCAGGGACAGCAACATGCGGCTCCATGACATGGTCACCTTTTAAAGATATCTTTGCTGCCGGCGTAGAGCGTGAGGATCCCTCCTCCATTCCAGATGCTGCTTGCCGCTGCACGAGGAATCCAGCGCTATTATCAGCCTGCGGAGCACAAAGGAGAGAAGTGCCTTTTCTAGCGGTTTTTAGATCACCGGCATTTCAGAAACACCTAATGTGATACAGATGGAGTGTGTTGTGCGCTGGCTGCCTTTCAGCAGGGGCACTGACATGCTTTGTGATTAATCACCTGTGCTGGGAGTAAATAAGGCTCAGCCAAGGGTAGCTGCTTTGTCCCCGCTTTTGTGGGGGACACTGAATGCTTACATTATATATCCAAATATAGATAAGGTGCTGGGTAGGCATAGCTGACTCATTCAAGAAATAAGGTAAAAATGACAGAATTCGTACAATTTCTCTACTTTCTGCTTCAGCTGAAATTGCCACTTTTTCTTCCCTTAATCTGCTCTGGAAAGTGTTTTGCAGCAGTTCGCAATTAAAATTGGACCAACTAAATAAGTCCTTAAGGGCTTATTTAGCAGCTGAATTAAGCTGAAATTACTAGGTTTCTAGTTGGCATTAGATTGTAGAAGAAAATGTCTTCACTTCCCCCCAATTCATAGCAAAGTTATTTTTTAAAGATTTTTTTATCTAAGAACATATTTCCTTTAGGCACCCCAGTTTTATAGCATTCTATTTGTGATTTAATGCATATGGAGGTACATATGCGTTACTCTTAGAATGGAACCAGAAGAAAAAAAGAAAATCTGTCCATCTGCAACAGTTTAGTGGGGAAGAGCTATTGTTTTCCAATTTTTTTTTTTCAGCCTATGAAAGTTTGCTTTTTACTATCTAGTTGTTAGTAGAGGAGGGCAGGGAGTAGAGTTCTCCATCCAAGGAACACAAATTGAAGAGACGTACCGACACCGGTATGTGAAAGTTTGATTGTGTCACTAATTATCTAGAAAGACCCTCTGAAACAACAGCTGGAGAAGATTAAAGCAGGTGGATTTG
Organism: Rynchops niger; assembly: GCA_013400035.1. NCBI lineage: Eukaryota > Metazoa > Chordata > Aves > Charadriiformes > Laridae > Rynchops > Rynchops niger. The sequence goes on from VXBH01003252.1 coordinate 33,241, forward strand.
TGTCTTGAAAAGTCCACCGTATGCCAAAAAAAGTGCGGCATGGGATTATCTTTCCTGGAACGGGTTCAGGAAAAATAGCTCTCCTTCAATTAAAATACACCTGAGATCTTGATATGAAAGGCTCCAGGTTGCTTATTCCTGTTTTCAATATACTGAATCAGAATTTCCAAGGGTAGAAGCCTACAGGAGGAGTTCAAAGGTAGAATGTTTGTGCAGGAATTGAACGCAGCCAGCTTCTCTGCTTATTAAAATCCTGCAGGATTGAAAAGCAGACATCTCTGGAAGAGGAAAACGAACTTTTGTTTCAGAGAGATGATAGTTTTACTACCTCTTTCACTGCCAGGATAAGGTCCTCAGCTGGCATAAATAGCAAAGCTGTGTTGCAGCGTGTGGAGCTGTGCCAGGTAATGCCCGCCTGCGATCAGGCCCTCAGCTGTGGAGTCAGGATGCCTTCCTGCTGTCAGACTCCAGAGCTGCTCTGAAGCCACAGCCTGCCGTGTGACAAAGCATCTACCGAGTCTGTTACTCCAAGCGGTTCTCTTAAAAAGCTTGTTGCTTCAAAGAAATTGTGAGCAAGCCACTATCTTTTATCACTTCTCTCTCTCTTGCCTTCCCTTTGTATTTTTCCTTAAACTAAACCATATTAATTTTGAGCTATAAAGCCTTCTAAAAGCCTTCAGGAATTAATGAGCTAAAACTGGCAATACGCAATAATGCATGTCAAATAAAAATAGAATCAGCATTTTTTTCCCAGAATTGCCAACACCTTACAACTTTGCAGTAAGACAAATATTTTTCAAGCAGTGCAACAAATGTAAACTCTAAATTTGCCAGCAATAGGTGGATTGCAGATGCAGTAAATGTGTTTCTGCTGTGCCATGCAGGTAATGAATTCTGTATTTCAGCAGAATCCCAGTAAGTTGGCTGTGTATCACTCTCTGTTCCAAGCAGCATGAAGATAACTTGTGAAATTTAGGGTTCCTTTATAGTTCCGTTTTTTCTCTTTCTGTCCCTTCTTAATTCAGCTAATAGAAAGATATAGGGATCTTAAGAAGGTAATGCTTAACCTTAGCTGAAAGCTCTGGAGCATTAGTGGGCTTAGTTTTAATTAGCTAAGGGTCAGTTTTCCCTCTGCAGGCAGTTTTCTCCAAACGTATGCTGTGTTGTGGTTCACATGTTTTATGGAGTTCAGCTATCTGGATATCTGCATCCTGTCCTATAAGCTATTTGCATAGACTGCAAATCCTCAAGAATTTTGCAAACTAAGAATTTTTGAACAAATATATTTACTGTCTAAGGACCTGATCCTCTAATTATAGTGCCATACTGGTGAATTCTTACACTCAAATAGAAGCAGCTATATCTTTATAGGTAAAGCATCCAGCTCTGCAGATTTTCACTCAATAAATACTAAGGGATGCAAGATCACAGCCTCAAGAATCAAAGAAATTAGTTTTTAAATGCAGTGTCCTTGGTTAAACATACCACAGTGAATTTGGACTGAGATCTGGTTCTAAGCTAAATTCATTGCTCTTGCACTGATCTAATCTGCGGGGGGGGGGGGGGNCCTCCTTATCTGATGCTGGAGGGTCCCATAAAGGAACAAAAAAGAGCGTTGAAATACAGTTAGAAACTCTAGGGGTTTTACTGCTTATCAGGACAGCACATAAGATGGCTGTGTATAGGATGTGTGCATGTGGTCTTTGACCACAAAAACTTAACACGAGAAAGGAAAGTGTTGACACTTGGTAAAGAAATAGGTTCCTCCCAGCCACCCACCCACAAATACAGTGTGTGTAGCAATCGTCTCCTAATGTGCTTTTTTTCCCTCCAGATATATGTGAGTGCTCTGATCTTTTATTTGGCTCTTTAATGCGTCCCTGCAAATGAAATAACTATTCTGGGATGCTGCTAAAACATTAAAGTGTCTCTTTTGCACCAGCACTGGCTGGTTTGAAATGAGTTCCATAGGGAGTCTCAAAAGGGGATCCGTCCCCTCACAAACTGGTTGAGGATGTACGTTTAGCAAGGGAAGACTGGAAAAGGAAGAGGTGTTTGACTTTTTGGGGGGTTGCCTGAAACTGCTCTTTCAGCTTTAACGTTTCCTTTGCTGGATTCCCCCTCTTGCTTTGGAGTCTAAATTTCCGGTACCTAAAATAAGTAGAGACAAACTGATCAGCTCTGGGCCATGCGCATATGGTTTGATAAATACCGAACTGCCTGGAATCTTGCACGGCTGAGACTTAGTTTCCAGCTTTGTGGTAAACAGCTGAATAGAAAGGAGAAGGCAGCAAGTCATAAACTGCACTCGCCAAGAACATCTGCATTTATGAAAACTTTCCCTAATTGAAAATCTAGTAGTTTCAAATGCTGTAGACGGAGAGTTTGGAAACTCGCTCAGGGGCTGCTAAGGTAGCAAGAAGCAAGCAGCGGTTCTGAGCCCCGAGTTCAAGTTACTCCCCCACCCTCCTCCTTGTAATTTGGGCATTCGGGAGGTGCTAATAACATTTTTACGAATTCTATCAAGGGAAAACTTTCTCTCTTTAGACTTCAGACACATTATTCTGTGGTTCTTCTCTAACTCCCTTTCCTTGCCATCTCCCCTGCCCCCATTTCTCCTCCTCCTCCTCCTCAATATTTCTTCCTGGTTCTTTGAGATCTACTACACCAAAAATATTTTTGGAAATACCACAGACTATTGTTTTTATTAGTGACTGGAAAGCTTTGTAGTACGATGCTTTTGTGTTTCATTTGTTTTCCTTGCTCTGGCACAGCTGTTTTTGTTTTAGCGGCATTAGAGAGATGGTTAAACTATTTGTGGCCTTTTCTAACCCAGCAGAGCTCTTCCACTGAATGCTTTAAACTGAATGACTGAAACTGTATCTAACAGGTTGTCTGCGTGGGCAGTTTTGTGCATAAAGTTACAAATGCACTAGTTTTATGAGATCTTTTAATTTGTTCAGCAAAACACTGATCACTGTGAAGCAAGTCCCAGTTTCCCTATAAATTTCCCAGCCAGAACATTGACAGAACCTTGACTTGGGAAGATACAGAACAGATGAAGCAGTAGATCTTGTTCAAACCTACGCGTGCTCAGAAATTATTAATGGAGAAGAGGTTTTTGAAGGTGCGGCGATCCCCACTTTAGCCCAGAGGGAATAGGAAGAAAAGCCATAGCAGGTGGTGGGGCAGAATGTGATCTGAGGACAAATCTGCCAAAGATGGTACGTGGCAGCTACAAATGCCTAACTGGCCACTGTGGTGACAAGGAGGAAGGTGGGAAATTAGGAATCAGGCATCCAGTCAGAGAAGGATGACAGGAGAAAGTAGTAAATGGAGAATGAAGCAAACGAAAAGTAAAGTAAAATGAAAAAGTAAATGGAGAGTGAAAACGTAATACATCTGTGCAGAGGCACTTTAAAAGCAAAGGAAAAAGAGGAAATGAGTTGTACTGAAGGCTTCAGTGTTCATGTCTGGTGACATAATGTAAGTGATATTGAAAGTATGGGCTGATGAACGGCAGGAAAAGGAAAGTTAAGAGTGCAGCTGAGATGTGTCCTGCTAAATCCCGGTTTTACCACATGTTCCACCACCTCTGCTGGGCAGGCACAAGCAGCTGCACAGTGATGAGGTTTAGAGAATCGATCTGTTTGACATTGGCTTGGCAGTTTTCTTTCTGGCGAGGTCAGGCAGGTGACGGGCCTGGCTTGATTCATCGTCTGGCTGTGTGAAGCTAGGACTGGGACTGGGGAGGCGGTGGGAAAGAGCAACAGGTGGGTACCGGGTAGGCGGCATCATCCCCATCAGCACCTTTACAGCATTGGAAGAGAGGTGCATATATCAGCTCGCTGATGAAATATACTGCAGGTGGAGTGGGGAAAGGACATACTGTATCTCCTACCTGCAGTAACGTTGAGCATGGCTCTTCCCTTTTGTATGCAATGGGTGGGGAAGCAACTGCACTTGTCAGAAACCACCTCCTTAGTGACACTGCAAAAGAAAAGGCTGAGATGACTTTTTCCAGCGCGTTTTTTTCTCTGCTGCTTTTTTGTCTTCATTAAAAATAATTGTTTTCAACTCTCCTGTCAGTTTTGCTGGGGGACACATCAGTGGATTCATGACTGAATGAGACCAGGGACAATGCAGAGAACAAAACTTGTGTCTGAGAGTCTTGGATGACTAAAATCTGTTGTCAGATGATGATCCCGAGGTAATAATAGCAAGATAAGAGGACAGAGAAACTGAGAGGAACTCAGCAAGGGATTACTTATGTAGATGCGTATTAGAGTAACTGGAGTTATACTGAATGTTGGTAACAAACTTTAGAAGTTCAGACCTTGTGTAATAACAAAGTTTATTGCATGCTTTTCCTGTCCAAATTGTAAAAAAAAGCATCAGTTTGAGCTGACCCAAAATGCAGTATTTTCTACTTCAAGATTTATTATCGTCACAGAATAAAAAAACCTCTGCAAACGTGTAAGCAAAGAACTAGCTAAGATATAAGAGGACCCCTGTGCGATATTGTTAATGAGAAAAGATAGGCATATGCTGACACCTGTATCAACATGTGTAGACATTGGTTGTTTCCCTTTATAGTGAATTATGTTGAGAAAGAACATACTCTATTTACATGTCCTGTACCACAGAGCTATATAACTACTTCTCTGTAGGTGTGTATCATTCAGTAGGCTTTATTCAGCGCAGTGCAGTGAAGGGAATTGTTCACCGATCTATCCTCAGAAGACATACTGCTTCTGCTGGTGGGAGGGCACCTCACAAGTACAGGAATATCAGCCATCCGTCCTACAATGCCATAATAATCAACGGAGTTGCGTTTAGCTCATTCCATGTTTTTCTTCTGAATCAAAGAGCAACATAAACATTTCAGCCAAACTTTTTTAAGCCATTACCCACAGCCCTGTTTCTTGCCTGTTACTAGACTCCAGTTATGATCTTTGCACTGACTCTTTTCCCAACTCATTTCAGGGCTCCAGAGGGTGCGCCAGCTGGGGAAAAACACAAGATACTTCAGACGAAGACTGCATGAAATGGGCTTCATCATTTATGGCAACGATGATTCTCCTGTTGTCCCCTTACTCCTTTATATGCCTGGTAAGATAGGGTAAGTATTGGAAAAAAAAGCTGTTGGCAAAACATATGCTATTCAGGTTCATAGGTTATGTAGTATACACTGTGAAAAATGTAGTTTTGTGTGGTAGGTGCTTCACAAGAGAAACACAAGCTGTTAGGTGAATTCATCATTTAGTTTTGTTCTATTTTTAATTTGGCCCTGAACTTAATTTTGAGCTGTTCCAGTATTCCGCATTTTTAAAATTTCTCTTATATCCTTGTTTAAATTGCCCTGGAATAATACTTTTGATAGCATTTTGAATTTGGAATTTTTTTGGTTTTAATTTGTAATCATTAAAAGAGATAAATTGCCTTTGAGGAATAAATTGCTTTGGATGGATGTTCTTTTTTCCCATCTGATCTTTGAATGGTCTTTGCATGTTTTACCATTCAGTACCTCTCAAGCAGCACTTGCGCACTGACTTGGATGCTCAGACCAGAAGTCAGTAGTAACATAATGTAAGGGTGGAGTTGTAGGGAGTGTTTGCAAGTAGCTTAGGGTGGCTATGCGCTCTAGGTCTAGTACATACCACACAAAAGGTTCTTAAACTGGCAGAGTAATTGAGAGAGCGAAGAAACCATCGCATAAATTGTTTTATTCCTGTTGATGTGCAGGAACCTATCTCTCATACTTTCCAGAAGCCTAAATTCTTCCATGCTTAGGTACTGTGAATGCCCACACATTTTGATTTGCACTCAAAGCCTTTCATTGACAAAAATGAATCATGTCTATTCTACAGTGACCTCTGTGCCATCACACTTCTAGGATTTGACACCTACTTGGCTTCCTGAGCTGTTAAGCAGCAAAGAATCTCAGTCCTACTGGTAAAATTCTGGCTCTTCTTGAATTCAATGGGAATATTACCATCCACTTCAGTTGAAGACAGGATTTTACCCATTGTTTTATTATACTTGAATGTTTTCTCTCTGTGGTCAGTTTATTTGGAGATAATTTACTTCTGGTTTTTTTCTTCTTCTATCCTTAGGGCTTTTGCAAGACGCATGTTAGAAAAAAATATTGGGGTCGTTGTGGTTGGATTTCCAGCTACTCCTATCACAGAATCCAGGGCTCGGTTTTGTGTGTCAGCTGCACATACACGGGAGATGTTAGACACGGTAAGCACAGCAGATGTCCTGCTGAAATTAACTTCAGATGCAAAGGAGGGTGGGAGAAGCTGTGTGTCTGTTGCTTTGAATCTCAATAATTCATTTTTACTTTTGTTTTTCTGGCCTTGTCACTTGATCTTTAAAGGCATTTTAGCCTTATATATTTGATTTTTAAAAATAAATTATGGGACAGTTAACTTGTTATGCTCTTCTAATAGTGACCAAATCTGTTGTCACTAATAAAGACCTACATGAAGAGTACAGCTAGACAAAAATTAAATGCTAGGTCAAAACTATCAGAGTAGGAAACCTGAAACGATGTGGAAATAATTGAAAAATCAAGTTTTCCATATCCTTGTTTTCATTCCATGTTTCCACGTGTTTCTTGAATTGCAGAAGTATATCGGACAGCCTTGGGGGTACAGGTGGAAATTGCAAATGGTATTTGGAACTGTTTGAATGTAACAAAGTTTAATTGGTGCTGTCTGGCCTGTTTCAGTTCTGTATCTTTCTGATATCAGAAATACTGCTAAGAGTATGTTGAGACTTCTATCGTAAACCTCTGTTCCGACGCAGTCAGAAATGTGTTTAAAATAAACTTTTTGAAATTTTCCATCTCCCTTTCTTGCCAAAGGTGTTTTTGGCCTGGCTTGATATATGTTCTTTCATTCTCAGAATAAGCTGACTTAAAGGAGGCTTAAAAGTAAATTTCAGGCTTTCTTTTTCCTCTCTCTGCACAAGTATGGTGGTCAAAGCAAAAAATGGAGGGCATTTGAGTTCAAGATGCCACTCCTTCACACACCTGTGCCTGCAGAGAGCCCCTGCTCTCTATTTCATCCTGAGATTCATGTGGAGCTTGAGGCTGGAGCCCTGCGTGGCTGACCAGCTCCCACGACAGCGTAGACCCCTCTTAAACAACATCGAAAAATCTGCCTTGCACGTGTGCGGTGTAAAATTCCTGCTGATTTTAAAGGTGCAGTAGTTATTAACAAGGTATAATACCATAAAGATAATATTGCATAGAACAGGGCATAGCTACATACTTGTGCTGGTCATTGTCAGCTTTTGCTGTTTGACTGTAGATTTTGGCCAATGTAACTAGTAATAGGTGGTGAAGTTGCTCTGAAAATTAATCATAGAATCTTCATGGTTGGAAAGGACCTTTGAGATCATTGAGTCCAACCATACACACACACAAAAAACCCAAACCCCTATAATCTCGGCCACTAGAGCATGCCCTGGAGTGCCAAATCTAGACGTTTCTTAAATAATCTCTTGAAGTTGCTGCTTTGATTTTCTTCCTCTCCCTTCACCCCCAAATGTCAAGCCCATTACATTTTTGGGGCCATCGTTGCATCTGCACTTTCTGCTACCTGCACATTGGTGCTTCCTGGTACCAGTGAAGGTCTGAAAAACTCCCCAGACATCATTCTGGAACATGCTGTATTTTTGCCTTTGAAAGTAGGATCATTGCTGTAGTATTTGTGGCATTCCTTAAATGTCCTTACAGTATGAGGGAGTGGAAATGGCCTGAGTTTAATTACTTGCAGATGGAAAGTTTTTAGGACAAACACTTTGTGAATACGCCTAAAAACAGGGGAACAACAGGTAACAAGCACAATGAAAACTTTTCCCTTTGGCAAAATTTGTTTTGAATCTCAGCCTGGAACTAAAAGGAAGAAAGATCCATGGAAGGGCAAGCTCCCAAGAATAACTTCTTTAATGACCTTGAAGCTATCTCTCTGCATAAACCATTACTAAATTACTCCTTTCTGTTCTTGAGCTCATTTTAGTGGCTTAACAGAACCAGGCTCAAAGTCAAAATTGCTGCTTCCTTCTTTGATGCCAAAAGGTTGGCTGCTTTTGAATGTGGATCAGATGCTGCAAAACTCTGAGCTCCTTCTCTACGGTATAGAGTTCCTTGGCTACTTTCTGAATCTACTGAGAGCTGGGAACACAGCTCAGCAAATTGCATTACAATATTAATGCGTTATTAATTATGCCTGTTATTTATATTAATACAAGACGATAATGGAATGCACTAAAAATCTTCAACTATTCAAACGATTTATGATGATTCTGGTCAGCAGAGTGGGCTGAGTCCCATCTCAAAAAATGCAGTGGCAACTCCAATCTTTGGGATCCATAGGGAAATGTTGAAGTATTGTCTTACACACCCCTTTTGCACAAGCAAATATAACTTTTTATATATATTATCATCTCCTTGTGCTTTCAGAAGAAGGTCATTTTTTTTAATCTGTGATCAATTTGTGTACTTACTAATAAGCCATAACCTACTGAAGGAGCAAATTCCATTCTCGTAGATGTATCTACGACTGCATCGATGTTCACTACAGGAGAATGAAAGCAAAATTTGCCCGTTTGCCCTTTAAACTTTATATAATTGATGCTTGTATGATCTTGTTCTGCTGTAAAGTAGAGGTTACTAGAACTTCATTTCTTTTCCAAGAGAATTGACACAGTATAATGTTCTTACAGGTTTTGAATGCTCTGGATGAATTGGGTGATTTCCTACATCTGAAATATTCCCGGTATTCCAAGTCATCTCATCCCGAACTGTATGAAGAAACTAGGCTTGAACTTGAAGATTAAGTTTTCCACACATGAAGAGAACATTATAATGCTATGAAAGGGGAGAAAACCCGAAAACTAAAGAATAAGAACACATTTCTTCCCTTCTAAGGACAATTTTTGTTTCTCAGTTAATTGAAAGGAGGGGAAGCTCGGGTGTTGCATTTTATTGTATCAAATCTCTGTATTCAAGAGACTGAAATATTGATACAGATTTGCCTCCCCAGGAGATCTGTCCTTCTCACGGTATTTCTGATGCAGAATGAATGCATCCATTGCTCGAGTTGCTAATGTACAGCTTTTGTTATGGCCCCTTTTTATGAAGAGGCTTCAGATAGTCTTAATTGTGACTGAAATAATAAAGTTTAAAAACTGAATGTATTCCAGCGTAGTATGGTAACATAGCTGAGCTTCATCAGTGAGATTGACTTTTATCTGCTGAAGAGCATAAATCAAGACATTTGTGTGGACTGCTGCAGAGGAATGAACAGAAAGTAACCTCTTTAACTAAGTTGCCCTCTCGTGCATTTCTCCAAGGGCAGAAAATGTTAGAAGGCGTCTAACACTGAGAACCAGAAAAGTAGCCTGATCAGATCATGTATTTCTGACAGCAGATTATGGGAAAGGCAAAAAGGCCTCGTCCTCTCCACAGATCCTTTCTCAGCCACTTAAATACACTATAAGCTTCATAATGTAGAAAAGTTTGGGCTTAGCCATAAACAGAAATGCTTTTCTGCTAACGCATTTGACCTACAGCCTTTCACATCTTATCGCAACGTAAGCTCTTCAGCAGGCTTGCTCCCTTTTCATGTAGCAGTAGTAAATAATTTTAATAACCATTTAACTTTCCCGTAAAAACCTTGATCAAAACAGTCAGATACTTGCAGTTCACAAACTGCAGATGACATTTATGGGCCCGTTCCTAAGTTTCTTGAACTACTTATGGGCTTAATAAATTCACTAACAAGTACATAATGCCGAAGCTGTTAGTTATACAGAATGCGAAGTTCAAGATACCATAAGCAGTTCTGCCACCTGTTGAATTGAAAACTCCGCCATTTCTAAATGGGCTAAAGTCAGCCACTTAATAATGATTCTTGAAATATTCTTGTCTGGTTTGTGCATGTCAGGGGTTGCTTTACTTGCCCAGTTGCAGTCTTTTTTGAGTGATTTGTTCTTCAAATAATTGGTTATGTCATCTGAGGGGGAAGACGTCCTTGTCCCCTTTTCCACTGCCCGAGTGACAAATGCTCAAAGATACTTGAAGGAATTGTTATGGCCGGCAGTTGTCCTGCAATGCCCGCAGCAGCATTATTGTCAGGCTTATGTGGGCTGAGTTGTTTGAAGGAGATTGGAGGCTTTTTCCCTTTTTTGCAGCATTGAAAAGCGGTTCTGCAGCTTTAAGAATGAACTCCAAACCATTCCACGCTATCAAATGTCATTGTAAACACATCAGATGAGAGATGTTTAGCTTTCTGTTGCACAGATGTACCACACTTTCATGTTCTCTTGAAAGCTGTGGTGTAAACTTAACCCACAGCTGCAATATTAGATTTAAGAACAGAACAATTAAATTGCGGAGTACCAATTACACTATATTACTCCCTGCTTGTTAAAGCAGCTTTCAGGATATAACAAGGCTGATTGTTTATGAGGGCCCATTTTTTGTTGGATTTTGGTTGTTGTTGTTGTGCAAGTTAATAAAAATCCAGTGGTGCTATAACTTTAAGAATTGATTACAACACATTCCATAATATCAAATGTCGGCTTTAGGAAACATATATCAAGGGCTGGGGGAGGACTAAATGGTGTCATATGATTCTTCACTTTGGTAGATGGACTTGAAAAACACTGCAGAGGTTCGAGGGAGCTATGTTTGTGGATAAGAGCAAACCCACTGTATAAATATTAAAAATACTAAAGCACAGGACAGAGAAATTAGGAAACGCGAACTTTGTCTTTGACCAAGTTGGCAATTTGTGATGTACGGGTTTGTTACACGCAGGGTGAGTGCACTTACTGCAAAGGAGATGGGTAGAGAAGTTTCTGCAACCTGTTCCTCGAGGAAAAGTACTGAATTTGATATATTGCGTTCTGATCTCTGTTGCCGAACATCTGCGGCCAGATCCTCAATTGACTTCTGACCTGCCATCTTGGGGTATACGGCCGTAGCTTATATTTCAGCAAACATTATTACACGTGCTGTTGCAAGCAACACGCTATTTCCTTCAAAGAGAGGCCTGAGATTGATTAAGCTACAGAATGATCACTTTTTGTCCCCCTATAGGGGAATGTTTTCTGCCTGAAGCCGAATTCCTCCTGCCCTCAGAACATTACTCTCTCTCATATTAAGGAGACAGGACAGCTATTTTTCAGAGACTGTCAGTTGATTTATTATATGCTCTTTTCTGATTTCTTCCATCCTTTACACATTAGAGAAAGTACAGGCCGACTATCCCTGGGCTTGGGGAACATTTAGGGAGAAATCCCTGCTCCACTGGTGCAATAATAAAACTCCCAGGAACTTCAGACTTTTAGATTTTCCCCATGAGGCTTAGTTACGGGCTGGCACTGGCTTTTCCTTCAGCACAATTTCAGTGGAGTTTTTTCCAGATTTACATCAATTTTAATCAATTTAGAGTTGATCAGCACTTGGCAACTCTTAGCTAGCTTAAGAAAAAAACTGATGGAGGACTTATTAGGGAGTTAGCACATTAGCATAAAGATCACGTATTTCCTAGAACATATTCCGTCTTCAGGCATGCATGTTCTCAGGAGATATAGTTCTCTGTAATTCATTTAGAAGGTTCTGAAGAAGAACTGCCTTCAATAAATAAAAACTGTTCAAGTTGTTGTATTTTAATCCACTGGAAATGTAAGTATGAATACACTAACTTTTTTGGTGGCAAACTGCAATTCTAGCCTCTTGTAATCTTGCATAAAATCTTGATTGACCCTCATGCTATGGGAAGACTCAAGAGCTGTCTGTTTGCCAGAGTATCTGAAATGTTTGCCCTTTCCTGTACCTTTATCCCACCTCATCTTTTAGAAAGCCTTAATTTCCTGAGTTTATCTAACTTGTCAAGGTGGTTCCTCCACCCACTTCTCCTGCCTCTTTATATTGTTCTCTCTGTTCTGCTTGTTTCTGTCCTCTGGGTATAGGGGAAAGCTCGCTGGCAGCTGCAGAGGACTTGACATGTAAGAGTTGGCTTTTTAGGCATTGCCTCACTGCCTGCTTTTCCTGGTGTCCTCATCAGCTCCTGCAGACTTTAATCTTTCCTTTTCAAATAAAAGTTTCCTACTGATGGTGCTAGGTTTCTAAGCTGAACCGAATCTGAACTGCCCGAGCTGTTGAACCAAGAATGGGCTTGATTTATCACTCATGCAAGTGTAGATCAGGTTAAATCTTGCTTTGAAGTCAATACGGTTGGTTTAAAACTAGTGCAACTATGAGAGCAACCTGTCAGCGTAAGGTGAGCTGCCTGCATTTATTTCAGAGGGGTTTGAACGCTGATGTCTCTGGACTATTCCACAGCTGCTGCTCTTCACAGGGGACCAAGGTATGAGAGTGGATTTGTTTAAGGTAGGATTTCAATTGTCTTTTTTTCTTTTTCTTTTTTTTTTTTTTTTTCCCAAAAGGTGTTTGGTTGAAAGCACATCACATATTTTCCTGTTCTGCTGAGACAGGGAACAAAATAGTGATGTAAGAAAAGCGATCTATACCAAAGGCTTTTATGTACTTTCTGGACTTCTTAGAAATCAAATAGAGATTCTCTAATATATGGTCTGCTTTTTATTTACACATAAAGTTTAGTAGTTCTTCAAATTAAAACACAGATCAAGACCAAATTTTAAAGGAACCACATCACCAGTGGAGAAATGGCAGCTGTGATTCAAATATTGAGCCTCCAGAGGCCTTCAAAAAAAGTATCTAGTGTTTCCCTCATTTACTCACACATCCAGTGTTGTTTGGGCTTACTGCAGACCAGTCACAAAATAATGAGAATCTCACTCTGTCCATTAGTGAGACAGAGCTTTAGACATGTCAGGGTGGTCCCAAAACCACCACCCAACTGACCACACAAAATAATAGTTCAGCACCGTCGGAACAGGAGTCTGGCGTCTGAATCAGACCAGTTGCTCAGCAGTTACCTAAGAGGCGAGTGTGTTTCTTCCCACACGTGTCCACTGACAAGTGACATAAGCGAGCAGTGATAAATCCATTCATATCACGTGCTAGTCAAATGAAAAGGGTAATGTAGAGGCACAGGATCTGGAGAGACGTGGTGGACCCGGAGATCCAGTTGTGTACAAAGAATTTTTTTGTGCAAGTGCTACAGGAGTTGTTAAATCTTTTTAACCAGCTAGGTGAAAAACTTGGTCTTCAATATCAAAATAGTGACTGTGAAGGAGGCAAAGAGAGATACTGTGCCCTGTGTGTTACTCCTGTTTGTTTATGAAGAGAAGGCAGGCTAGATAGGGTGCGACAGCAGATGTCCCTGATACTTTATGTTTCACAGATCCTTTTGGGAGAGCAACTTCTGCCAGATGCTGTGCCAAGGCCAACAAGTGTTGTTATCAATATACCCGAGTTCAACAGCTTGTGCTGCAGGGCTAACCAGGTCTGGCCAGTAATGCTTGAGCCACCATCTATAGAGAACAGTGCTGATGCTGAAAATTGTTCAGAGATTGTTCTAGTGACAACTGTACACAGCGTCACTGATGATTGCGATGCCCTCCTTGGGCATCGTTGCTGGGCTGCCACTGCTGGGAGTGGCTGTGGGACAGGGACAACTGCCTGTGCTGCTCTGCCAGGTGTAACTGATGTGCCTCCAGGATAGCCATGACAGTCTGTCTGCTTCTTTGCAGATAAAGAAGGACATGGCATGTAGGTCACTCCAGCAGCTGAGTCTTTTACTGGCAAATCAGCTCAAGCAGAAGATGTAGCCATGAAAGCAGGACACTGTAGGAAGTCTGGAAAATCGATTCTCACAAGTCAAGTACTTGCAGTAAGAGACAGAGAAATTTTGCTGTGTGTGGCATGGAGCAATGGTGCCAGCTGTGATGGGTGAAACTTGCTTTTCTATCACCTCTGTTGAAATTGTCTCAAAGAATTTGCTATGAACTTGAGCTGTCTCTGGTTTCCTGTGAAGGAATAGGGCCAAGGCATAGGTATCCTCCAGTTCCTGGAGCACAGAACTGATGTCTCATGCCATGAGATAAGAAGTACCATCACGTTTGTTGCCCTTATCCTTTGGTAGCTCCATTTCCACTTCCAGCACAGTAAGCAGCAGGTCTACCTTACCAGTTCAGAGCACAGCATAAAATGGACAGCTAAGCTTTTTTGGGCCAAATATGACGCCATATGGTCCATGGCACTGCCATGGGTAAAAGTTTCTTGGCACAGGCTGGCTTTTGCTGTGCTGCAGATAGCCTCTTGTCTGAAGCAGGTTCCTCATCTGTTGACCTCTCCAGCAGCTGTTCTGGAATAGCACAGAAGTGATGAAATCAGTGGGGGACATTTCAAAAGCATAGCTTGCCCCATGTGTTTCCTGGAGCTTACTCTGACACAAGTATCCTCTGTGTGTCCTACTCTCCCCTTGTTGTTACCACACAAACCTCGTGATGACTTGGCTCTCTGCACTGTACAGAAACTGTTTTGTGCGTTGCTGGGGATCCTACTTTCATGTGGGAGCTGCTTTTCAAAAAACACTAACGCCAAGGATGCAGCTACTCTCAGCCAGAGTGGCCAGAAGAGGCATGATATTTGTCATAGTTCCTGGACCATCTATTACACTTTCAGCATTACCCAGTGTGCAGAACATCCTGATACAAACTCTCTGACTCCCACCGCATACACCGATACCCGTATTTTAAAAATTGCTCAACAAACCGCTCTAACCTATGGACCAGAGGTCTAAACTGGATGCAAGAGACCCAGTTCTGATCTATCTCTGCTCTGCGAAATAATTGCAGATAAGACACATTAGCGTTCCTTGCCTCATTTTTATTCCTCTGTAAAACTGTGATAGAGATCCTGATTTATTTGTAAAACACTAAGTTGAACTGATGAGAAGAGCTACAAAAGAGCTAAGTGTTGTTATTATCTGAGTGATCTTTTAATTTCTACATCTTAGAGCTGCTCCATTAATCCTGTAAAAGCCATGAGTACGCTGTTTACCAGACCTAGTGTACGAGACAGTACCATCATGAAGACTAATTATAAATCATAGAAAAAAAAAATCTGGAAAACAGATTCTTTTAACAATTCCATTCTGTGCAGGCTTTGTCAGTGTCTTACTACAATGATTGTCAGTTGGATTAGGAAGCTTTTTAAAATGTGAATTTATCTTTTCAAAGATTTGTAGCCAAGCCTTTTCAGTTTGTTAAAATGTAATTAGTGTCTGCTTGTTAATATGATGTTCATTGATTTTTAAAGTACACAGACTTCAAAGCTAAAAATAAATAAATAAAAAGAGAGATAATTCAAACCAGAGTGGAGCAGCTCGGACAGTTTTACTCTTTTGCCAGGATCCCAAAGCAGTTGTGTTCAAACAATGCCACAGTTTGAGTGGAAATGTGAAGATTAAATCCAAACCCTGCGTGTCAGCTTTTTTGCAAATGACTATCCAGGATTTCAATAAAATGTCCAACCACAACAGATCATGTTGCAGGGATTTTTATTGCTTAACAGCTTGTGATAGTCTCCTGTTTCTCTAACATGTGTTATAAACCACTGCACCTAACACCTACTAAGCATCAGTGGAATTTTGGTACCTGATTCTGTTAGGCTCTTTTGAAGAATAATTTGAAGTGGACAAAAAAGGAAGGGGTTCACAAAGATGACGAATGGTTGCAGAAGCACATCAGTGTCGTGTGGCACATGATGGAAGGAATATAAATATGAGACATGATTCCATCACAGTCATGGAGGAAACACCACAAGCACTGAGGAGGCAAGTGGAGGTAACTCAAAATTCAGACAGGAATTCAAAAAGTGTGATTGAGGAATATCCTGAGGAGACAGCAGAAGCAACACTAGAGCAGAACACCTTCTGAAGAAGGCCTGGAGAACAGAAAGGTGGGAAGGGATATCCATGGGAGACCCCTACCCAAGTGCAAGAGAGAGGATGAAATTAGCTAGCACAGTAGAGATGAAGCTGAGCAACAAAGTTGTTCAACTGGAGAAGGAAAACAATTCAGAGGCAAAGAAGAAAGGAAGGGAAACTACCCCCCAAAGACAAAATGACAAGACAGTGGAGACAGCCAGGATTGAGACTCCACGGGGGAGATTGAAGGGGGGAAGAAGAGACAGACTGATTTTCAGACAAGCAGAAGAGAAGAGGAGATCCCACCACACCAGTATGACATGGGTGTCCATGACAGCAGATAGGTCCCTTGAATGTTTAGAGCAAGAAAGGAACAATGTTGAACCAAAAAGCAGAGAGATGCCTTGTTCTTCCATAACTAGGAATGTTAGATGTGAACCAGTGGAAAAGAAAATAAGGAAAACTGATGGAAACAATGATTGTCTGCTGTTCAGGGCAAGCGATACTATGGGAACAGATCAAGAACACCTCTAAACAGAGAGAGAACAATGCTTTAAGATAGTGATGCTCCAGTAGTTTTTCCACAGAATGCTTCCAGTCCCAATGGAAAATAATAAGGTAATAAAAAGTGATATATTTCCTCAGAACTAGCTCTGTGAAGGAAATCTGGGCATGTTTGACCACTGAGAAGTAAACAGCTCTAAAGCAGATTCTTCTCTGAGGGTGGTCTCCATTTGCCCACTTGCGATACTAGCCTTCCAGGACTAAAATTGGCAACAGTGAGTAAAGCCGGCTCTCAAGCGTAAAATAGGGAGAAACGGGCACAAGAGCCCTGTCTGATTTTCATGCTGGGTTTTAACAGATGGGACAAGAAATATCTTGGTAGCGAATATAGTAAGGGACAATGGACCTCAAAAGAATAAAGGCACACTGACAGCAAAGCATTCATTCTGTGCTAGTCCCAATATAAGAAGATATTTCTTTTTCTAAAAGGTTTTGAAATTGCCGTTCACTTTAGAATTGCAGATTTACTGTGTGATGCCATCCATGGTGAGCACAGAGGGAGGTCAGCTGTGTGATAACATCTAAGCTTTGATTTCTGTATTGTATACAAGTGTCCTGGTCTCTTTCTGTTCTTTGAAAATCAAGGGGCCACCTAAGTTTTAAAACGGCTTCATAGTCATGTCAGACAGTACTGACAGGAGATGTAGTCAGTGAAAATACTTTACCAAGTAGTAAAAAAGAAAGTGGAAAACGATGGAGAGAAATCATTGAGTTCAGGATTGCCCAGTTGGTTTAGAAACTGCTGTTTGCAACAGTCTCCAGATCTGAGTCATGTCAAGTCATCACATGAGGCTGCAGACATGGTTTGATTTAAGCCGTTACAGTAGTACTCTTCATTACCTTGGTTCACTTTGCCTTAACTAAGGACATAGATAAAAGCATCTCTGTAGATAGAAGATCGTAAATAGAAGCAAAATTTAGACGATGGTAACTCTCAGAACAGGGATGATGCTGATGACCACGAGGGAGCAGCAACTGCTTTGTTTGATACTTCTGAAGACAGCAGGGATATTTGTCCATGGATGTAGCAGGCTGAAAGCATTTAAGTCATCTACATAAGTTTAAATCACCAGAAGCCAAAATAGTCAGGGAAGAGAGGAGAGCTCAGAAGTTTTGAACATGGAGGCAGGATATTCTGTACGTCAAATTTGATTTTAAAAATCATCTTAGGGATTTGCATCTCAGTGGTGTCACTGGGGGGAGTCCTGGAGAAGAGGAGATGGCATGGAGAATGTTCTTGATGCAACTGGTTAAGTGAGCCTCTCAATCTGGGTATAAGAAGTAAGCTCAGATCCTCTAGGTACAGGACAAGCGACAAAGAAAAGCAATGCTGCGGTAAGAAAGCAGAGACATAAAGTGAGAATTGTGAAACTTCAACCTGAGAGAAATGGTGCAAAGGTAATGAGAGCAAATTGTAATAGGTCTGTTAGCCATAAAAACAGAAGCAAAGAATTGAGTCATGAATGTAGCAAAGTTGGGGAATTTACTGCATATGGCAGCGGCAATAAAAGTCAAAGATTTGGCTATGAATGTGCCTGGAGGACCCCAACATGGTGGCAGAGGTGTGATGCAGCATTGGCTGGGCTGCCCTTGAAATAGAACCT
Source organism: Rynchops niger (assembly GCA_013400035.1). Lineage (NCBI taxonomy): Eukaryota > Metazoa > Chordata > Aves > Charadriiformes > Laridae > Rynchops > Rynchops niger. The sequence continues at coordinate 51,287 of VXBH01003252.1, forward strand.
GCAGCACTGAGATGTACAGAGCAAATGAGTGAGGAATCAAGAAAAGCAAAAGACAACGTTGGAAAGACTTAAAATAATTAAGGGAAGAGGAGGCAGCATGGATCCAAACCCCCTAAAAACCATTGATACAGGGGAACTGAAGACCTGTAAGGGGGATCAAAAGTTTGGTTAGGCAACGCACAATGAAAACTTGCCCATGGAAGAGGAGTTGTAAGGTGGGTCGCAATCAGTCAGCAAAGGATTAGATAACGCACTCAAGGGAACAACGCAGGGATAAAGTGATGCTAGGTGTAGGGGATTGGATTTGAGGACCCACGAGGCCCTGTCCAGCTTAATCATCTACGATTCCATGGAGACAGCAATGAAAGACTGCATTGTCTCCCTGAGAACTAATTTTGTTAGGTATGGGCTTAGGTCACGTATTACAAATAGGTCTCTTTTATGTAGGATTCTAGTTTGGAGTTTGCAGTGATTGATGGATTCATTAAAACGTCATCACTGAAACGGACAAGAATTTTCTGTTTAAAAATAAATAAATGACGACAGAAACAGCCAAAGAGCCTTCTGCTTTTCTTGTTGATCCTCCCTGTAGCTTAATATGGTTCAGGAGACTGCTTGGTGGGAGAGAGAAGGAGACAGGATAAGAAAGGATTAGCAAGGGATATCAGCATTTCATTTGGATCTTTGGCTACCTGATTGCTCCTAAATTCTACCTTCCAGTGTCTTTCTCTTTGTTTTTCTGAATGTCACATAAGCATTGTTCTGGTGCTGAATAATATTTATACTGTGATCTCCTATTTGGCCTGGAAAAGGCATTTGGCCAGATTCTCAGGTAGTTACTACCGAGCTTTATTGTACAGATGTAAGCAGGGTTGCACTTGAAGATCCAGCCCACTGGATTACTGCTTGTACAGCTGTGCTGTCTTTTTAAAGCCAAATTAGTCGGTATAGAAAGATTTTTCTCCACAGAATTTGGCTGTCATCCTTGTGACAGTATGTTATATTTTCAAGTAGATCCCATGGGCCAAATTAATTGTAGTATTCTACTGATGTCAGTGATGTTACCCCAAGTGTGAATTTGGCCCCATTGTTCTAAGGCTAATAGAGACTTTTTTAATGAAAGTGGATCATAAAATATTCTCAGATTTTCATCTGGTTTTGCTTATAGTAATTATCCTTTCCTGGATCTGAGTAGTAAAGAAAATATTCATATTCTCCAGTGTCTGGTATAAATTGCAGTGCTTGTTTGCTGCAGCCCAAGACACAAGCTCTGGACAGAAATTGAGGCATTTACCCATGTGTGTATGGACAGAGTTAGCCACCTTCTCTGCACACGAAGCAGCACGGCAAAAGCTTTTAAAGTTCTCTAGTATCAGTGCTGTATCCATAAAACACATTGATTTTCAGTCACTTCTTATACTTTTAGAAGGAAACTCTTCTGGCAACAAATGCACCAAGACAACATTGAATTCCACCCTTTGTTATTAATGGAGACAAAAGACATGTTCTTTTTAACAGGTTTCCATTTTTTTGAAATAATATCTGTAAGGCTTGCAGAATTAATACTGCAAGAGGGATGCAGCATATTTTTTTGCTGACAGCTTGCACCCAGTTAGGTCAGAGAAGACATGGGATGTGATTACTGCTGAATTAGCTGAACCAGGCAGTTATTACAGGTGGTTCCTCCTCCTGGTCCGAATAACACACCTGAGGGAAAGCACAGCTGGGACTCCACTGCTGTCATTTTGGAAAGAGAGACTGGCTGTCCCTGCCTGGCCACTGGTGGCTTCTACTCACTCTGTATCACAGCTGGTGCTCTCAAATTTGTGTTGTCTTTGCAGGAATGTCAAGCATCGGAGGAGACTGGTTGAACTATTGCGTCACTGTTCAGCACGATCTTTCCATTACAAATTTGAGGAACATCAATGAAAAAGTTCAAGTGGATATAGGACGTGTCCTGGAACACCATACAAGGAATAGAAAGAACTTTAAAGAGCATAAGTATATTTATAGCAAACCTTAAGGTGCAAAGTCTACAGCGGGAGCTCTCCATCCCACTTTAAACCACTGGGACTCCTCACATACTCGTGTTGAACAAACCTTTTGTTCAGTTTTGTATTGCTGTGGAATAGCCACCGAACAGGAGTGCTCTTGATTTACAAAAAGGCATCAAATAATTTAAGACTTTGACCTCCTGAATAAATGTTTAAAGAAATAGTGTGAAAATGAAGGATATGGAGCTGGTGCTGCTTCTCCATTCCAAGCTTAGGAATCTGTCTCTGCAGGTGCATTTGAGGCTTCATCTGGGGAATCAGCCTTCAGACTCCACAAGAACTGAAAGATTGTGCAGGGTGAATTATTTCTATCTGAGCTCAGTGGCCACTACCCTAGTGCACTCCAGCAGGGTATCTGGCCCTCTGGATGTTTAATAAAGAATAAAGACCAGTTCTACCTCTGTGGTGTTGAGAGTGGGAGTTATTCTTGAAAGAGAAATGCTGATATTGGATCAGCCCTAAAAGTAGTGGTGAAAGCTATTCTGTTATTATGCAATTTTCATTTCTTTCTGTTGTGAGTAGGGGGTGGAAGAAAATGCAGAGATTGACCCTGTGCCCATGTAAACAGTGTGTCTGTGAAAACCATACTTGATGAAAGGAAAATAATATCCTAAGCAAACAGATATGATGTGTCCTACCAAAAAAGACAAGAGGGATCTCTAACTCTAGCTATGTCTTCNTACTCTGTTTTCTGGAAATCTATGGGGAGTCTCTTAAAGAGGTCCCGTTAGCTGAGTTTCTCCTAATTTGATATCAATGTTTAAGTACCCTTTCTCCTTCAGAATTAAGGATCTGATTTCAGATGGGTTTAGTGTCAAAGACAGGCAGAATTTTCAGTAGAATAAATTTCTCTCCAGTGTATATAGGAGAAATGTCAACTGGATGTAGCTGCGTGTACTTCAGGGCATACTTCAAGCTGTTCCTCAGAGCTGTATCTACTGACTTCTGCTCCTTGGTGTCTAAGAATTCTCTTTTTTTGCCATTTGTTTATCTGTCCGGCCTTCAGAGACCACTCTGTGACTTTGCTGTAACTACTGTGCCATTAAAATGGCTCTGTGCATGCACAGCCTTAAAATGCAGAAGTGTGAAGGAGGAGACAGTTCATTTACTGTGGTAGGGAAAAGCCAAAGACCGTCTCTCTATGAGCCTTTTAAATTAAGTTGAGAAAAAAATTATTAAAACATGTCTGCTGTTAAAGACAGTTTCTTAGTGATGTCTTCATGCAGTGATGTTCTCCTGAGGGTTGAATAGTTGTCTGCGTTTTTAACAAGTGTGGTGATGCCCTCTGACCCTTAAAAATGGCCAAAGCTGGAGCAAAGATTTCCTAATGAAATTTGAAACCAGATAAAACTGCCTACTTCAGGAGATCTAATAAATTCCTACAATTCAGGCCAGTTGTGCCGATATTTGTAAACCGGGGTTCAGTTTAGTGCAAACGCAGGAAATTTACTGTAACAGGTGGAAACCAGGCAGTGCTTGGCAATGCCACGTCATGCTGCTGCTGGAGTCAGCGCGATTCAGTTATTTGACGTTGGAGATTTTAGATGGGTGTAAATTGCAGAAACTGTATGTAGTTCTAAGGGAGCTGAATACATCAGAATCAAATCCACAGACACAAATACTATCCATTTCCTCGCTGACCTGGTTGAAACCAAGAGTTACAAAGTTGTTTCCAAGCCTCAAGGCCAAGATGTTTTTCTCTTGCTTATAGCAGTCCGTACTTTATATCAACATCTCTTATGGACGCCCTTATTTCATAAGGCTCTAGGGAAATTCCAGAGAGCTAGAAGTGAACAAATGTTTCATTCTTTTAGATGGATGAAGGAGGTGATCCCCTTCTCCCAGCCTCCCCAAGTAAATATAGGCCAGTTAACCCGATGTCAGTTCTGAGACAACTGCAAGAAAATCAGACATGCAAAATAGTCAACATCTAGTTAAAGAGATGGTGACATAAACGACACCAGTCAGTATAGTTTTGATAATAGCAATGACTGTACATTGTAGTTTTAAAATGTTACTACCCAAAATGTAGCACATATTAAATGAGTAAACCAATATATCAGAACTGAAGGGTTATCAGAAGGGTATTTTTATCAAGGTTCTGCAATGATTTGTTCTTGCCCCCAGGCTACTCATTATTGTTATCAGGGATTTGAAAGAAAAAATAAATAAATTAGCTGCTGGAAAAGTTGCAGATATGCCGTAGCGGTAAATAAACACGACGGGTCAAGTCTGCGAGGCAAACTGCAGAACTTGGTAAACTAGACTCCTCTGAACATGTGTTTTAAAACAGCAAAATGCAAGGTCATACATTTGAGAACAAAGGCTACAGATGACAGTTTACATCCTGGAAGCAGTGACTGTGAAAGCCTTGGCCCAGATACAGGCTGTGGGCTTTGTCAGTACATACACGCGGACAGATTAAACACAATCTCAACTGTTCTAAAATCTGTTTGTGTTAAATCTATATAATCGCTCATTCTCGTTAACCAGACCATTCAATTCTCAGCCACTGTGCAGGCTTTGGTGAAAGTTTGCATGCTTGGAACAATTTTTCCCTGTATTCCCAGCAGTTGGAAAAAAGCAGAAAGTACTTGATTTTGAACTTGAAGCTTAGTTGATTCTTCTCCCTCTGAAGTGCCTTATCATCTGCAGTGAATATCGTGCAGTTGTGAACATTTCCAGTTATCACACCAATTACCTGACAAGGGGGCCTAGTTTTAGGGCAGCTCCGCCAATTGTAAGTGAAGAAACAAGGCCCTGTGGAAATTAGAGACTTCAAAATATCACTAAAGATCTGTTGGATAAATACTGATATTGGATTGGAAAAATCACTCTGTGTTCTTGGAGCTCGTAAACATGTCAAGATTGAGCAGTTCAGATTGTTCTTCATTTTACATAAGAAAAAATTTATCAGACATTCAGATGGTAAGAAATACCAGGATTAAGGTTACCTGTGCAAACTAATTTTCCTTGTGAGTAGGGATTAAGATAGCTTCTCATTGCGTGACTGGTATTGATTTTTCCACAGGTCTCCTACCTTACTGATTTGCCATTTGCGTTATTTTTAATACAGGCTCCTGAGTTCTACCCGACTTCAGAAAATGCAATGCGAACTGTAAATCACTGCAGTGCTCTTGGAAAACATCATCCCGTTGAGTCATCACTGAGCAGGTAAACTGCCAAAAATGAGCATCAGCCAGCCCCATGGGTGGGTCTGTACCCCAGGCAGGGAGACAGAAGGGATTTTCTTACCGTCTTGGGCTTCCCACCCTCCTCTATGTAACACCAGGGAGGTATTTCAAAGCCTGAGTAGGATGGAGTGGGGAGACAGGGCTAGCGGTGATGGTGAGCAGAACTTCTTGACTGTGCCACAGGGTGGGAATAGGCCATGCTACAATGATGCGTGGTGGGAGGTTTGGTCTTCAGTCCGTAAGCAGAGGTCTCAGCAGAAGCAGCCTGGCTCTTACAGAGCCCTTCGCTGACAGTTCTTGTTAACTATAGGAGGAGCTGCAACGCTCTGCACTGGGAACAGTCAGGCCAGTTCTATGGAGGTGCTAACTTGTGACCTGTGGGCACAAACTTTGGTACAAATATTGGAAAAATGTATTGTTAAGCTCTAGAAAGAAGTAGCACACACATATGCGCTTGCCTGTGTTCGTCTGACTAGGAACACTCCGAGCTCATATAATCTGGCCATTCATCTGATTGATGGTAAAGTGGTCGCTCCCCCCCTCAGAACAGGGCTGCAGTCTTTGCGTTACCCGCTGGAAGAGGCATTTTTTCCTCTCTGGAAAAGGCCTGTGGCTGGTGATTTACACCCTTTGCCAGACCACCCTAGTTAAAGTCTCATGCCTTTCCAACACCGGTGAATAGCATCCCTTTTCTGCACATTTTGGTGAAGCTGGATTCCCTCTGTAACCATAATGCTTCGCATTCCTGCTGTAGTCTTCCTTGCTTTCCATGAGCAACAGCCTGTCCTTCCTGCTGGCCTGATTAGCACCAGTTAGCTCAAACCCAAGTAACAGCACAGCATTTTTACTGAAAGGACGTCAAAGATTAATCAAACCTCATATAGCTCCTCCGTATGTCAGTAAAGTGAAAACTGAGGCACAAGCTGGCAAAGCAGCTTTTTTTCTTTGTTCCATTTTGGACTTTCTGACAAACTGTAATGTTAGCTGCTCTCTCAGAAGGTGGCATGTCACAGAGCCGAGCTGCTCTTGCCTCTTCCTTGTTCTTCAGATTACAACTTTCTAGAAGATCTCAGCTATCCTCTTCTAACTGGTGTCCTAGCATGAGAAGCAATTGGGGTTTTTTTAACCAAAATGTCTCAAGGTGCTGGTTTTCTCAAGCAAATGGATTTAGCTTTCTAACAAAGTATGGCTGTGAGAGCCCTCCCCGTATGGACTTTCTGTCTTTTACTGTCTTCCAAGCTGCTTTGCCCCGCTAAAACTCCTGTGCGGCAAAGGCAGGAAGGCTCCTGGGCTTCCTGCCTTTACCCAGTGAACATTGCTTAGCATCCAGCCGGAAGACCTGTTCAGGATGAAAACAATATTGAATTTTGCAGGTCTCATTTATTTAAGAGAGTAAAACATCTTTCTTTTCAAAGTGCTTCTCTTTAGCTTTCATTTCCTGTGCACAGAGTAGCTTTGTCCTGAGTATAATAATTAAGTTGTTGACCTTCCTTAGAGGTCAAACATAGCTTCCCTTTAGAGAAAGATAAAAACAAGCAATAATAGATACTTTGACTGGCCTAAGATACTTGGTCTGCATATCTGTGATGTTGCTGTAATTTCTGCTGGATGCTTTTACCAAGATAATTCAGGATGAGATGCTGTCGATCCATTTATTTTGGTAGGTACACAGGATTTACTGAAGTTGGATTTCCCCCATTGTTTATGAGAAAAAAAATACATTCCATTGTAACTACATTGAAGAGTGTGAGGTAGGGTGTGTACGCTCTAATGAGAATGCTTCCTGTGATTTTTGACACGGCATTTTACTCTTTTTAATGATTTTTTTTCTCTAATCTTCTGAGACTGACTTTTCTTTTCCAAGATCAAAGATAATAATGGAGAAGGCCAGACATTTTCATGCATTATACAAGCAAAATTGCTATTCTTCTTATATTGCTCTTCTTTTTGTGTGTAAACAAATTGACATTCTCCACCTTTTAAAATTACCTGTTTCTAATGTTTATGTTCATTTAAGCTTTGTTTACTTGTTTTTAAGTATGACTGCTAATTGATACTAGTGTTCCCAACAGTTCCACGTTATATTCCACATACTGTTTGAGATCATGTCAGCAATTCAGTTCCCAGTGGCTGTGGTTGTGTGACTAGGCAAGGCACATGGATTATCTGATTAGTCTCTTATGTATTAGTAGTGGGTTTGACTTCTTTTATATAGAAGCTTGAGATCTTGCCCATGGCGTGGAAGCTAGGGGGGAACACGCTATGCTTTACAAACTGGGCAAGAACTAGAAATCCCGGCAGATGGAAGAAATCCATTCCTTCCAGTGATTTAAGGCTTTATTGCTGATTTGTGTAGGTGGCAATAGATGTTGGGATTGTACAGCATGCAGGAGGAAGGAAAAGCAAATACAGGCACTTCATCCCCTGTACTGGAATAGGGTGGGCCAGCCTTAATACTTCTGAATTATTAAATCTTCTGTTCTATACCTTCATATTCCCTATACCCTTCTTATTCCTTCCAGAAACCCCCTTCAGGCCTTTAGAGTTCCTTTTTCTGGTGCAGACAGTAAAATTAAGTCTGAAAGTNAATGTACATGTACCCTTGGAAGCAAAAGAACTGAATTCAGTCACAGCTGAGAGGAAGCATTCACTCCATCTCTTGCTGTTGTGGCGCTTCATAGCTATTAATACATGAGCAATCCCCTCCTCATCCTCCAAAACCCTCACATTCATCCTACTGTCGCATCATGGCGAATTAAATAGGCCTTAATGAAAGGGGGACTAAGTGGCAAAAGGCCTAAGCAAAGCATCTTTTTTGTTCAGAAGCAAAAGAGCAATGCCGGTATCTAATTTTGGACCCCTGGGAATTGCCTTGATACTGAAGTGGTCAGCACCATGTAAAAACTGGGCGATAGACTGGTATTCTTCTCCGCCAGAAGTCTTTCAGACTTGTGTGGGCACCCCTCAAAACCCCTAAGTAGAAGCTATGGTTGCAGTCCTTTCAGCCATTTTAGGACTTCGTAGGTAAATGTGGTCCAGCAGCAGCAAAAGGCAGTTCTGGTTTTAATAAAGATTAAAAAATATTTTTGAATGACCCTCCGTGTTCCTTACTATTATACGGTATTAAAATATAAGAGCCCAGCCAAGGAGAATAGAAAACAAAGAGAAAAGCCTTTAAAAAAAATTCCACAATTTTATATCCTTTCCCTACTAACCCACCACAGAATTCAAGGGTGGGGGATTCGAGGGCTGAAAGAATCTTCATATGGTGCCAAAAATTCCCCACAGATCTCTCTGGTCCCTCCGCTTTTGGCTATTTAAAGCAAACACATTGTGTTTTAGATGCTCATTTAGATCCATTTTCCATATGAGGAGGTGGGATGTAATTAATTAGCTGTTCTTTTGATTTCTAAGTATCACATGTACATTTCATAAGGGCATGTACTTTTGACAGAGACTGGAAATAGGAAATAAAATACAAGCTGCACCGCTTAAATCTTCTGAGTACAAATGATGGATCAGCAGGGAATTATCGTGTGTATTTTTGTGCTACCAATGCTGATTGAGTCACATGAGTGTTAATACAAACCTAGAAAAAAAAAAAAAAAAAACCTGGATGAAATCACAGTAACAGTTTTTAAAGTGTTTATTTTAGTCATAATTGCACTGTTTTTACATAACGGCTTTGATCTGTAAGTTGAAAAGAGGCAAAGCCAGTAGTCCACAGTAGAAGTAACCAAAGATAAACTTCTCTTTGGAGTTTAAGAAAATCAGGTCCGTAGTCAGAGATACACACACGGACATATACAGCGGGGAGGTGAAACCCAGGCTCCAGCATGCCAAAAAATACAATCTATTGCCATTTCAGGTAATGAAGTCCCTTTTCTGGATTTCATAGTGACTGCATTTATTTTAACCTTTATGTGGATCATCTACCAGAGGATATCCATTCCAACAAAGCAGTCATGTGAAGTGAGGGAGAAACCTTTACACCTCCCATCCAGCAAGATAAAAATAAATAATAATGCTCCCAAACTGGAAGGGCCAGCTAAGTCCTCCAAGCCCTTGGTCAGCATGGAGGTCCAGCCGACCCCGCTCCATCGCCCTCTTGGCCACGGATGGTCCTGGAGACGCCTCAGAGGGTCCCCTCCAGCCTGAGAGCCAAATTTGCCATCGCAACAGCAATTTGGCACCTATGTTGACTTAACAAAATGAGCAAAATGCCTCTGTCTTGCAGAAGCAGCAAAGTCCTGTGTGTCTGCTCTCCTACCAGGACTGAATTTGCTCATCAACCTGCAGACCTAGGGAGCTGTAGCACCCAAGCGACTGGCCTGTGACCTCTTGGGTCAGGGAATGAACCAGAAAAAAACAAGTCCTGTAGCCCCATTTATCTTTTTTTTTTTTCCCTAAAGCTAAGGAGCATCTCCTAACTGAAATGCTTGCAGGCTGAGACATAATGATACTGTTTAATTGCACAAGTCCTTTGTCATCTTTATCTCTACCCAGAGGATAGAGGAGGTTTGTAGGGGAAGTATTGTCTTTTTGTACGATCTGCTGATGTAGCAGGAAAAACAGACTAGATGTCTGTCGCACAAGGCCTTTCTCAGGTCCCTCTTCCACCGGAGGGGAGGGCCAAATGTGTTTAGTACATTCAGTGGCTCCCTCCCCTTATATGTGGTGAAAATGTACGAACATTATTGCATGACTGCTCTTTTCTTTACTTTTTTCCTTGTAAAAAAGAAAAGTTGGCCAAAATGATTCCTGGAGGGTTTCACGCAGGCTGCCTCTCCCAAAGCCCAAAGGCAGGTTCCTTTGTGGGGCGTTTCAGAGACAGATCCTACCACAGCTGCACCAAAAATGCTCTTGTGAACAATTCCCCTCTCACTCGGCTCCAGGGGGCACGCGGGGATGCTCTAGGCTCACACAGGCCCGTTTGAATCCTCCCGTCAGCCTGCTGTCCCATGCACTGTTGGTATATGCAGGCGTGTTATTGCAAAAGCGAATCACACTTTAACGACAAATGTTTCAAAAACAAAGCCGTAAAATTCTTAACTCAGTTATTAACTTTAAATGAATCGTTTAGGTTGTTTCCTTCCACACACCCCACCCCCATTAACTTATTCTTGAGGGGAATGTATTTATGGAGCCATGTGCTTCTCACATGGTTGAGGCTAAAAATAACTTTAGAAACTCATTCCAGCTAAAACTTAATTTAAAATCCGTTTTGCCAGCCTAACAAAGACTATAACTGCTTTCTTAGCCTGGTTTCATTATTTGTAGTGATAGCCTTGACCAATCTTTAGAGTGTTGATTATTTCTGGATTCCCTATACTCTACTTCTATTTAATTTTTTATACACACACACACACACACACATACACATTCCTGAGCCTAAGGAAACCCCCAAATTACATACAAAATTTATTTCCTCTGTATGGCCTGGACTTCCAATTGGGCAACAGACAAACCCATTTTCTCTCATAAATGCACATGTGCACTGTGGAGAGAGGCAGAATCAGCCCAGGTTTCTCATTTGGTCTGGGTTTTTTTTGAGAGAGAGAAGCTTATCAGACATTGCAAGTATATTGTCTAAATACGGAACTCTTTTTCCCAGGTTCTTTTTGTCAGTGACTGGCAGATCAGATGCTTCAAAATGTCTGTACCCTCATGGGTCAAATCCTTCTTCCGTTTAATTCAGTATGAGTTTTGTCACTCATTTTAAAGTCAAGACTGTAGCCCGTAATAGACAATTATGCAATCCCTGGATGAAAGGGTTGTTTTCTCCTTGCCCTAGATAATTAAGTCCAATGGACAATCTTTCCATTCCCATCACTAGTTGTTTTTTTTTAATTGGTCTTGAGATGACTGTGTCCTGAGTTCCAAGGGTTGAAATCCTTTAGAAAAGAGATTTTTCAGCCTGTAGCTTATGAATCTGTGGGGCAGCAGCAAGCAGCTAAGAAAAGCAAATTTATTGTCAATAGGCTCAGGAGCTGCACAGGCATCCGTATGTCTACTGAAAAAAAATGCAGCCATCCACATGAAAAATTAGATGGAAGACACTGATTTTGCTAACGTTATGCTATCCGCGGAAGAGATTTTGGTCTCATAAAAATGCTTAGATTTGTGGAGAAATTCTTTGTTCTTCTGACTTCATCATTTTTCTGTCTGAATCCCAGTACTCATTTATACGGTGCTAGGTGTTATTTCTTAAAAAGCATCCTCCTTTTGGCTTTCAGAAATCATGCCATTGGATGATGCTGCATTCTCTCTGTCCAGTAGTACGGAAGAGGTCGCTTCCCTTTGTGTAAACCAGTTGCTATTTTAACTAGACATTAGTCTGTCCACTGGTATATCTGCTCCCTTCTTTCCTTTTGGTCCTTCAAGGTCCCTTCTCACATGGGAAAGTTCCCTTAAACCTGCTTGTCATGTGGAATTTTTCATTTACTGGTTTCTAGTTTTGGTATAGAGTTATCACTTAAAACACTGACTGAAATGACAGTGAGATAATATTTTCAGCCTTATTTTCTCCTTGTCCTTCACAGCTTTTTCTTCTGAGCACATCTCCCCAAGCAACTGTCGATGGTCCACATTGGTGCCCAGGTTATTAGGGTTCCCTTAGCATCAAGCAATGCATGAGAGTAGTTTTGTATCATAATTTCTTCTGTATTTTTCTAATCCGCATTTCTTCATTCTTCCATTGTCCATTTGGAAGGCATTTGAAGTTTGTGCCTATTTTCCTTCAGCTTTGTTTAGATTCATCAGTTTTGTGTTATCTGCCAAATTTAGCACATCATTTCTCAGTTTCTTCCCCAAATTTTTAATAGGTGTGGCAATCCAGAGCCTTGCTCCAAAATGAAGACTGATTTATAATTATATTACATTACATTATATTAATATATACACACATATATGTGTGTGTGTATTTTTTTTAAAATTTTTTACTGTTTAAATCATTTGCAGTCAGTGGTAGAATTGTGCCCTTTCAACCATGATTGTTCAATTCATTTAATAATCTCTATTAAGAGTCTTTCTGCAAGGCCAAGTAAGCTTTGTCTGTTATTTTGCTGAAGCAGTCAAAGAATGCTGGTGGACTGGAGAGGTATCATATCTCTTTTCATGTTGTGCTTGCAAGGCTTCTATTTCTTTAATGATCATATCAACTATTTTACTTGGTACTGGTGTCTACAATAAGTAGATGCCATTATAGATAAAACCACTGCACTACATGAACCAGAACTCTTTGTAGTCTAACTGCTTCCAAAAGGATTGCCGTGCGTTTTCTAAAGACAGAATTAAAGCTGCCATACTTAACTCATTTGAAAGGATAGTGCAGCCTTGATGATTACAAGAAGGAGACAAAACAGAGCAATGTAAACATTTACACATTCATTTTCCCCCAAGATGCTAAATGCTGTCCAGTTTAAATTTGTGTATCGGGCAATAATATAAGTTTGGGATTCCTGGGGGGGTGGGGGTTCAGGCTCAGCACCCTTAACCGTTGCTAACATTTCTGTCATTTAATGCCCCAACAATCAGCAGCTTTTAATTCCACACACATCCCATTGATCTATTTAAGATCGAATACCTCAAATTGTATTATTAGCCAGGAACAACCATGCCTTCCAGCCCTTTTGTGTTCCATACCTTTACACATACATTTGATTTGTCTATCTATTTCAGTTAGGGCTATAATTTGTTTTTTTAATTGAAACTGTTAGATTAGTGAAAGCGCTGATGAAGGTAAGGTTAACAGCAGAAGGTGCTTTATACTGGTGTGGCTTATTCCTGCAGATTGGAACAGACTTTATGTTTGCATCATCTCTACCACAGTATTTAAGTATCCCAGTTTCAAATTAGAAGAGTTAAACCGATGCAAAAACCCTGTGTCCTTTCGCCTCGAGGAACCATCGGGACTTAAAAGGGCAGAAATCAGATTTAAAGCATTTCAGTAAATGTGTACGAAAAACTCGCATTTAACGCAAAATTATCTGTTAATGAAATTTTAACGTTGTTGGAGGTATTTGTTACAAAAGGTGGGAAATTCAGAATTTTGTGCACCATCACCTTTATGCATGGGCGCATTGGAACCGGTGCTCTGTTACACGCAATATATTGTGGGGTTTGGCCACTTCTAGGTTGTCTACGCAGCCTGGTTTCTGCAGCCTCATGTGCAGGTGGTGGTGGCCTCCATACTATGGACCCTCTGCAGAGGCAAACGCCAGCGTGGACAAGACTCTCAAGCGAAGGTTTTTGGCCTCTTTAAGGCAGGTTGTCCAGCAGTGCTGGCTGCCAGTGCTCAGAGCTGAGGAGCTGGGAGTGAAAATATGCAGATACTGGGGGTTTGTCTTCTGCTTTGGAGCCTCTTTAGCTTCGTTATTTCCTCTATATATGTTGGTGAGAGAAATGCAAGTTTAAAAAAACATCCCACTAATTTAATATACTATGTAGTTTGAAGGCTTTAAGGAAAAAAAAAATGGTTGTGAGGTTAATCATAAGAGCAGAAGAGGGGGTAACAGTCCAGGCTCTAACTATCACAGCCCCCCCAGTGATTAAATACACAAGCTTTTGTGTGGACCAAACTCAGTGCAGCTCCAGGGAATTAGAGGCAGGTATCTGAGGGCAAAATCTGGCGTGCTGTTTGGCAGGGACAGGGATTTGGAAACCCCATCCTCCACCACATCCATGAAAAAAAATCAAAGGACGGCAAGCAGTAGACAAAGTTCTGTTCTCTTGGAAACAAAGAGCTGCCAAAATGTTCGTGTCAGGCTTTTTTTTTTTTTTTCTTCCCTTTTTTCCCCGTTTCTTTTCCTTTCGGCAGGCAAAGCTGGGTTGCAGCCGAGCTGCTCACGGCCTCACCCGCACCCGGCGTAGGCTGCTGGGCCCCGAAACACCAAGTAAAGAGTTTATTAGGCATGCACATGTTTCAGGGAGCCCCATAACAGTTTGTGTGCAGGGGGGTTGTTTAAGCATATTGATGATTTGGAGAGTTTGCTTCAACAGCTTGTTATGTCCTTTAATGAAACTACTGGCAATGAGGTAGGAATTTTGTTTATTTTTTTTTTCGTTTGGTTTGAATTTCTAAAAAGCATAATTTCAGCAATTTTTCTCTGTTCTTACACACACACAGAGAAATTGCTTTAGACAGGAAGAATTTTCTAAATTGAGTTAGACTCGAATCAAATAAATGAAAACCTATTTTTAAAAAGTACTGTGGTACTTTGCATTCTTAAAAAAATTCTTGTATTCCCAATTGTTTTTCAGTAAACTTTCATCGGTCTGTTTAAAGTTCTGCAAGTGTGAATATTCATATTTCAAACATCTGGCTCGCAAATCGAGCATTTCAGAAGTACTATATGCTCGCTTACTACAGAATTGTCAGTCAAACTTCAGCGACAACCAGCTCCTTTCCTCGCCAAGGGCCGGTTCTGCATTATTCACACAAATTTACTTTTTTTCCATTGACTGGAATGGGAGCAGAATCCATCCCGAAATAGCGGCCCCCTGGTTTAATCCACGGCAAGAGACAAACAAATAGACCCTTTGAAATGAGTTTCATCTTTTGTGTCCCGTTTGTTGTCTGAAGCAGGTGTCAATTGGACCTTTTCCTGTCTGCCTGTGGCTGAAAAGCAACATGTTGTAGTTAAATCCACTTGTAAATTGTCGTATTTTACAGACAAACTCCCCCGGGGTTCTACTGAAAAGCTACTTGAGGTTAAGTGCCAGAAGTCAAAAAAGGGTTAATTCGCCTTTTCCACCCTCTCTCTCTCCATTTCTCATTCTGTTTCAAGTTATTTCTTGTTTAAAAAAAGATCTCTCTGGTGTCTCCATATACAGTAAAAAGACTCATCATACACAAGGGTCTGATCCTGCCTGCACTGAAGTTCATTTATTTGTAAATCATTGAAAAGAATTTCCTTTTATAGTGGGCCCAGCCATAAATGTTCTATTTTCTTGAGACAATAATCTTATCAACCACCTGCTTTGTGGGTCTGGCGCTAGAAACAGCCTCAGAGTTTTTCACCTTGTGAAGAGGCGACTCTGGAACTAAAACGGCAAGAGGCTGGCCAGAACGCCCTGCCATTTGATCAGACTGATGGACTATCCAGAAAAAAATCCCACCACCAGCAGCTTCAATAACAACAATAAGCCCACGTTTTAAGAGAATGACATCACGTATAAGAAAATGCAGCGGAAGTGTGGAAACTGTTATGTGATATAACTGCATAAAATGAAAAACGGTCTCAGCCAGCGCAGTGGAAAGATGAAGTCTGAGCGTGATCAGATGGGGCTGCGTTGGTATTCAGTGGCACTTGCCCCTTTTTTGTACTTTCTAAAGCTTCCCATAAGGATTTGTGTAGGGTTGCACCACCTCCTGAAGACTATTCTCTCTGCACTGGGATGTTATTGATAAGTGGAGCAGAAAAATCTCAGTTGTTGATGAGCAGCAAATAACTGTCTCAGGCAGCAAGGTGGAGCTCAGGTATTGCTTTTTCCTTGCCCTTTTGTTTCACACTTGCTGTTGTCTTCAGGGTACTGGAGGGAGAGAAAATCTCCTACAGACAGATCAGCTGTCTTGAATAAACACGTACTTTGATCTTTAGTGATTTCTTCAGTCGTGTGTACCAGAGTTGCATGTTCAAACTGTTCTCCCTCCCTCCTTCTCTCGGAGGTGCTGAGCACTGCTGTAAACCCACCGTAGCCAGCGCAGTCCCGTGTCTCCAGACAACCGGAGCAATTTCTCCAAAACTTCTGCCTCCTGTCCAGGAGTGATGTTTGTGTCTTTTCCCCAGGCCCTGGTAGGTGCTCTCTCCCCCATCTTCGCCGGCGCGCACCAGGCACAGGTCTGCTGCAGAGGCTCTCCGAGCACCTTTCTCCAGCTTGGCTCTGCACTCTGACCATCTCATCCGGATCCGCTGAGACTTTTACCATCCCACTGTGGACAGCAGGTGAAGCTGTTGCTATCCAAATGGCGCTTGAGAGCGCCAGCGACGTGCACATTTGTTTGCCAGACAGCACGCTTCACGTTGGGTAGCAGAGAATGTTTTTCTTACAATTAAATACTTGAGATGAGAGGGCCCCAGATTCTCTGTTTTCTTTCTCCATTCCTTTATTTGACATAGTATGAGCCTCCTTTAAAGGCACATTTCAAATTATTCCAGTCCACTACTGCCTGGGACATTCCCCAGGGACTCTATCATTGTTTGCTTTTATGATTGTCATTGTAGGTGCTCCAGTATCGCAAACATGGGCACCGCTATATTCAAAGCTGCACTAATGGAGGACACATAAACCAGCCTGCACTTAACACTGGGGGAAGGAACATCTAATCCAACTGCCCACCCTTAGTCCAGCACAAATGAATTGGAGCCCTCAGCAACTTAATAAAATCAGTAAGAGAAGGGACACGTGCTAGTTTAAATGATTTCCTCACCTGCAGTAGTAACTACGAGCCTGTTCCCGCTGTTTCCTTACAGCATGCCAAATGGCTGTGTAACAGGTAGGCCTTCACTGAGCACGTTGTCACGGTCCCTACACAAGAGAGACTTGCTTCCCATAAGAGCTTTTTTCCTCCATCACAGCAAACATACATGTTTTAAAAGACTGTTCCAGATCATTCGGATATCTCTGCGGGGAATACAGCATTTATCATGAGGTGTAGATTTGAGGTACTGATGGGCCTCAGAGAAAAAGGTGACTGGCAGAGAAAAAACCTGCCCTTGCTCTCCATGTTTCTGCCACCTTTGTTGAACAAAGTCTCTCTGTAACGACAGGACTGTGGGCTTTTTCCACTTGCTTCCGTACATGGTGTGGAGTATTCATCTAGAAACACTGGCTGGAGATTCCCTTATGGAAAAGAAGAGGGTATTTATCACTAATACTATATAGCTCCTAAAGCACTGGCTCAAAACTGAGCTGAGAAAATTCATTGTGCTGCTATTAGAGGCGGTGGAATATGCAGTTTTCAAACCAGAGTGTTTCATTGATGTGGTGTCATTTTGACCTGACAAAGCACTGCACAAAGATGTTAGGAAATCCAGAACATCGGCTATCAAGTAGAGGAACTGTTTTAGTAAGAACTAAATAAAATAAACCCCCTGAAGCCCCTCTCCAGGAGGCATAACTATACCGAGGAGATCCTTACCTGTGCCAGTGCAGCAAAGCGCTAGCAGGAGCCTGAGTCGCCTTGTACATGTGTGCTCCAGCCATGTTAAATGACCGAAGTGAAGCCAGGTGACACTTACCATCTGAAGCCATGGAGAAATGAGCTATATTTTCTTTACCTACTCCGTGGGAATGAAAGCCTCCCTGCAATGGAGACAGCTAAATCCTTTTTTTTAAGGAGACAATCAGCTCTTCGTTTCAGCCACCATCACAAGCATTTGCTGTGAAATCCTGCTCTGCCTTCCCTGCTGCAGGGCTCTCCTTCAGCCTGGTTCTTGTTTTGTGAAGTTTTGCAGAAAGCCTGGCTTTCTGATTCTGTCAGTTGGGTTTTTTTAATTAAGTTCCTGATCTCCAGAGTCACGAAAGTAGTCTCAAAAATTCCAATTGCAAGCCAGTAATGTGATCTTTTCCCTGGGGAAGTGAAGGGTTGAAAACCGTAGGTGTGGAAGGTGTGAACTGCTCTGTTTATTTCTTTATTTTTTTAACTATCAGAAAGGCTATTCATCTGCTATGCTGCTGAAGGTAGGACAAGACTTGTCAGAAGTGATCCGCCAACTCAGGCCTCAGTCGCACAACCCTTTATGGTGATTTACGTTATCCACCCATCAGCTGCATCACAGCCACCTCCTCGCTCTGCTCTCAGCTCCCACTGGATGTGTTCATGTAAAGCTCCTTCTCTGCAGTACCCACTGCCACGCACTCACAGACGGCCTGAGGGTGAGCTGCCACATTATTCGTTATTACATGTGATAAATATAATGATAAATTTGGCTGAGCCGCTGTAATGGATGAGCTGATTTTAATGGCTCGTCTCTGCCAAAACATGGGGCTGCCTCCCTGCTTGGGGCCAGCTCTGCCACATGGCTGGCACTGCAGCCGGAAAAACCACCAGGAAAGCGCTCGCCTCGCCTGATGTGCTGCGACTTGCCGAACCGAGGTAACTCAATCAGGTGTCTGAGCCTTTACTCCGTTTGTAGCACTCTTCTTGGCTAAATGAACCCGGGCACTTCTGCAGTGATAAAAGTGTATTCAGAGGAAAGGCGTTTGCTGGTTTCACTGTATTTCTCTAAAGAGGCAAAAATTGCCTTGTGGCAAGCTCTTGTGAAAGTCAGCAGAATTCAGGCTCTTTGGGCACTTTTGAAAAATGTTGCCCAGCGTGCTGATTCCCACAGTCCCGTACTGCCGCATCTTGGCAAATGCTACAGTGCAGTTGCACATCATCAGTACAAAAATGTGCAGCATATTGAAAAGTGAAAAAGCAGCAGAGCAAAATAAACAGAATTTGGTCTTTAAAAACAACAACAAAAAAACAGGCAAGAAACTGAGCTGGACTGTTTTATCCATTTCCATATTCTATTATTCAGACTAGTCATTATACATTTCTGCTTTGGCTTCAAGTTTTCATAAGGTGGCCGCTGAATTTCCAGTCTGTCACAGAAGGCACTGCAGAATTCCGAGATCTTGACCCAGCCTGTAGGCCCAGCTGGTGGCAAAATATGTAGATGGGAGGGAAAGCACCAGTCTAGGAAAATGGAGAACTTTAAGCTTATCAGATCTTTTAAAAAGATGGTGGTTACTATTCAAGTTGCAATTTATTGAGCTGAAGGAACCATGCATCACAGAAAGGTTGCCTGCAGGGGAAGGTTATTCCTTTTTCTTTCTTTTTTTTTTTTTTTTTTAGAGAAGACCCTTGTGTGTGTATTTGCAGCTTACAGCTAAGAGGTTGGAGTGAGAAGCTAATCAGCCATTCTGTCTCCTATCTGCTGATCTGCTGGCATTGGGGGAAGGGGAATGTGGGCAAACAGGCATTAAATTCCACCGGCAGGCGACGGGAAGGTATTCCTTGATAAGCAGCATCCAAGATGATGAGCCGTAAAGCAAAGCCCCTGTGAGGAAGCAGGGGAAGAGGCAGGGAAAGCTTTAGCCATCTGTCTCAACCCAGGCTTGCTCAATGCTCGCCAGAGCAGAGGTCACCACCAACAATAATAACCCTTGAGAAGCCAGACGTATGCTTTCCATTCACCAATAATCTACAAAGCGTCTTAGGGTGAAATCCTGGCTCCTCTGAAGTCAATGGGAGCTTTGCCAACAACGTCAGTGGAGCCAGGTTTTCATCCCTGATAATTTTAAAGCAACCCCCAGGCTTAAAGATAAAACAACGGCATCCTGGGAGAGTGGGTGCAGGCAGGAGCGAGCTGAGGAGGGCAGATGGGGCTCTACCAGCTACGCTCCTCTGAAAAGCTACCAATCTTACAGGCAGGATGCCTCCACAGTCCTGGAGCAATAGCAAGATTGACAATAAAGGGGTCAAGGGGACAAGCAGGTAAGCACCAGTATCTTTGAACCACTGGGACAACTGGGGTGCAGGACTCAAGTGAGCCGTGATGCTCTGACATAAAACCCAGTGATGCTCCCACCTCTACGTCCTCCTCACTTCTGAGTTAAAGCATACAAAGTGACTTATGTTGTGTTATATTATAGCATACTGTGCTTTTTTCTTCACCCCTCATCCAGCAATTCTCACACTGGCCTTGAAGGATGTCACCTAGTGGCGGTCATCCAAAATGAGGATTTTGCACACTTGACCAGGTACAATTGATGTACTATTCATTTCAGTCGCAAGGACCACCCAGACTCCACACAGTGCTGTGTCTCAGTTAGGCAATATTTTGTTTTTCAGGACGCATAACACCAAGTGTAGGTGTAGTGGGGTTGGCCCTAGGCAGTGCGGTGGGCAGCACATGGGGTGGCCAGCCATGATGGCCGCCAGCAGGAAACACCAAGGAGGACATTGCAAATTCAACCCAGACACAGTTTCTTGGCCTTGACCACTGAAGGTGGCACAGCGGCCATGGATAACCGTTGTTCGTTTTTGTTGACAGGCTGGTGTAAGGGAAACCATGGGGCCTTTCATCTCGCAGCGCCATGACTGGAACCAACAGACCTCCAAAACACCTCCTCAGGAGAGTGTCCTCACCACATGGTGGAGGCTGCAACATGGACAGCTGCAGCTCCCTTTTGAAGCTGTGCAATGAGGAACATAGGATCTGTGGGGCTCGAGAGACGCAGGACATCAGATGATGAGCTACCACCACTTACTGACTCCTCACACATCACCTGACCGTGTAGAGCACTTGTCGTATCACAAATGGTGCCTAAAACGTGAATTTAACCCTGTTTCAAAGAGGTTGGGCTCAGTGCATTTCCCCTGGCACTGGCGAGGGGCTGGGAGTGCAGAGGAGCCCAGTCTGCATTTATCGCCAGAGGGAAGAGAGATGGAAGGTAAAAGCAGGGGGTGGAGGCGTGAGGTGTGAGCTGTGAACCTTCACAGGGAAGGAGACATCAAAGGAACACACCTCCCTTACCCCAGCACCACCATCAGACCCACTTGCTGACTTACCTCCCTGCTGGGTGCCCATAACCACATCCTGGGAGCAGCATCCCCCTCAGGCTACCGATGGATCTCCTCCCCCAGGCGAACCCTGACTTTGTTTTCCAGGGACTAGATGGTAGCTGCTGGAGCAAGTGTTTGCCCAGATGGGAAAAGAGAGCTTTTCCCCTTGCTTTTAAGTCCATCTCCCCTACAGGTTGTGATTCAGCTGTCTGGATTCATCAATGAAGTCATCTGCTGATTTAACAGTGTTTGTGAATTTAAATTGGCATCTACAGCACACGTGTGTGCACAATCTCCTCTCTGATCGCCCCCAGTGCGGCCACGCAGGCAGCATCGCCGTACCCAAGCGCCACTTTTACGCCGACTTTTCCAAGTGGGAAAAGGCTTCGGTTTCTTGCTGTCATCCGCTCGCTGCCAATAGTAGCATTGCTCTGTCCCTCACTGGTTTTGCACAACAGCTTAATGCATTAAACTTCACGTCCCACAAGGAAACGTGCACCAGTATGGGCCCATCTCATCTGGATTAAAGATGTCTTTTGGTTCAGTCTCTTTCATAAGGCGAGGGAGAACTTACATTACCCAGAGCTCGGCAGCGGATCCATGTGTGTGTTTTTCACCAGGCTGTCACTTGGACTGTTTCGCATTATGAGCCTTCAGTCTTGCTCCGGCTGTCAATTTGTACTATTAAGCTCTGAAATACAGAACTCACGTGCCAAGTTTCCAACTTTTCTTCAACAACCAGGATCCACTGACAGCCACTAGGTAGGGTCAGGCTTTGGCAAACCTGGCGGACAGTTCTCCTGCCTCTTCACTGCCCGTCTCCCCAAGCCTGCCTCCTTAACCGCCCCGTTCGGTGCTCGCCACCACTGGCGTGCCGGCCCGGGGAGGCAGCTGCCGGACACCAGGATCATGGCAATGGCAGCAGGAGGAGAGCCCAGGCCGAGCAATGACAGCTGAAGTACATCAGTGTTTTTATCTTCTCAATATTTTGATTAGCCCAAGGAATATTTGGGTAAAAAAAAAAACAACCCACATTTTTTTAAAACCACGTGACCGTCCCACTGGGTGTTATGGCTTTATGTAATATTGAATGGCTCCATATGATTTCCCGCGTAACCAAGAGCATCAGTGCAATATAGGGGATTTATCAGCAAGTGATTTCATGAGACAGAGGGATCGTACCTCGCTGTAACGCGCTGAGGGCAGCCCCCTGGGAGTCCCTACCCTGCATGATCATCTGGGCTGATCATTCCTTCTGCAGTGCTAACACGGAATGTGTTTGTAGATTAAAAATCCTCAAATCCAAAGGTTTTGGTTTTGTGGCTTTTGGTCACGTCTTTAACGATACTCCAGTGCAAATTATTTTAACCATATTCCTGTGTAATGCTTAACCATTTACAGCAGTTATCCCTGGAAAGAAAACCTACCTGACTGGAAGGGTACGAGACATCATTCTGACTCATTTGTGACCAAAGACTTCAGACACACCAAGACCTGCAAGAAACCTCCCAGGAGCTCTGATTCTCCTCGCACCCCAAATCTGCCACCTTTCCTGGGTCCCACAACGTGCCTCGTCCCCTGCTGTCACCGCACACTGGAAACACATCTCACCTTCACGTCACAGGAACCCTGATGGGGACATTGGTCTCACACTGAAAATGTTTGGGATGGAACACTTACTCCCCAGTTTGCCCATTTAGTCGTTTTGACGCCAGTTCAGCCTCCCAGCTGTCACACAATCGCACAGGGCCTGGTTGCTCGTATCCTCATTTTTACATAAAACATTCACAATTGTGGAAGAACGATGACAAAGATTCCAAAAGCCCCGGGTTTTGGTTAGGTGGCTTTATTTATGTTTCAAGTTGATTTGAGCTGTGTTTATTCTTGTCACACTGACCTGCATCTTCAGCACTTGGAAAGAGGTTTGGCTCCATCAGACTGGATGCAAAGACACTTACAGCAAGTGACAATCCAAGCCTCATTTTCACATAGTTTCAAATTTGCGTTAATTTTAAATTTGGGGAGCCTTCCATCTGAGGGAGAAAGCGTTTTTCCGCTGTACTCATGCAGTCAGCATCCAAGAGGAAGGGAAACGACAGTAAAACCCCAGTGGCCCGAGTCCTCCGGGGATGCACGGACCGTCTGAAGGGGAGGTGACACTTCTGCACAGCTCCGTCCCTGCCGAGCAGCGGTGGCAGCCACGACGCAAGGTGCAGGCGTGAGCGGGACGGGGCGGGAGGGAAGCGGGACAGGGTGCCCCGTCAAACCGGGGCTCGCAGAGGGGCTGGTCGGCACAAGGAGGAAGGGG